>CAKAOH010019542.1:0-33182 GCA_916701665.1 Sebastiscus tertius
TTATGACTTTATTCTCGTAATATTACGACCTTCTTCTCGTAAAGTTATGACTTTATTCTCGTGATATTACAACTTTTTTTCACGTAATATTATTTTTCTGTAAATCTCAGATGTTTTTCTCCCTCAATGTGGCCCCAAATACTCCGTAGTACATTGTCTGTTTGGCCGTCACTGCATTAGACTTATATACTATATACTTAGACTATAAACTGTGTTACCTTCATCACAATGCTCAAATGTTTTGCGGCTCCAGACAGATTTTTTTTTTTCTCTTTTGATAGTAAAGGTTGCTGACCCCTGAACTAGGTAAACATTTTTAGATAAAAAAATAATTATCGCCTAGTTTACTGACAAAAACACAAAATAAAGTATAGATAACTTAAAAAAAATATTCTTTATGCAGCCCTCTATATGATTATGAAGAGGTAATTTGCTAACTTAAAAAAAAATGCTTAAAATATTTTTTTTGAGTGGGTGGAGTAAACAGGTTGGACAGGTGTCAGTTTGACACATGGGTTTCACTTTGTCCGGTCACTAAAATAACTAAAACACCAGGAAAAGGCTGCTTGCCCTTCAAAATAAAAGTGGAAAGCTCTTAAAGTCATGCCTATAGTGATACGAGGGTGCAAATACAAAATGTTATGAACAAACAACATTGATTAGATTCCAATAACCTCTCTAAATAGGTAACATTATCAAGATATGTGCAATTTGATCGGAACATGAGCTTTATACTGAAAAAAATGTGTTGAGTGTACTACCGTTATTCCGGCGACTGTGAACAGACGCTGAAATGAGCTCCTGTTACGACTCGTTAGATAGCTCTACACCGGTGCAGGTGTACCCGTCAATCATCATGATGGTATGACTGTCGTTATGAGACTATAAAACGTCCGTTAGCTTCACGTTAGTTCAGTTTAAACCGTCCTTCCTTGTCGTAGTAGTAGTAACGGTTAGTTTAACGTCTGAAAATGTGGGTTTTCGGTTACGGGTCTCTTATCTGGAAGGTGGATTTTCCGTATGAAGAAAAGAGAATTGGCTTCGTTAAAGGCTTCAGCCGTCGGTTTTGGCAGGGCAGCACCGACCACCGGGGAGTACCGGGTAAGGTGAGTGAACGGTATTGTCTTTAGGACCTACTATTAGCTTTATAGCTCTTAAACTGAACTAGGGTTGCCAGGTCTGTGGGCTCAGTCGCAATAACTGATGCAAGGTTGCCATGTCTGCTTTGTCAGATGGGGCAAAAACCGTGGAAAAAAGCAGCATATGAAAGAACTCCTAAAGCTTTAATTTAATGGGACAAGTTACTGAAAAGTTCTTGGTTTAATTCCTGATTTTTAGTTATATAATTGTGTAAATGCAGGAAGATAAGTGTCTGGTTGCATAGTAACTACTAGCTTACTACTAAATTAGTGTAGGATGTTGCCAGATTTGTTAGATCCACAAGTCATTATCCATCTTTTGAAAAGAGTTACACCTCATTAGCAGCTCATTATTCATATTATCATTATATAATATAATATATATATATTATAATATATTATATTATTATATATTATTATTATTATTCATCCCTTTGCTATATTTACTTGTATGACTATTATTAAGGGGATTTACACTAAACATTAAAGGTTATTCATTATAGTGTATGTATATGCTATTGTATTATAAGTCCCATAGTCAGTTTATTGACATTTGTATGGAATATAGTAAAACATTTTAACAGTTTTAAAGCTAGAGTGAAGATACTGGCATCATATGAATTACATCATATCACATGGCTTGTAAATAATACTAAAACTGGCATGGCCATATTCAAAGGGGTCCCTTAATATCTATTATATCTAATACTTTAATAGGGACAAGTTACTGAAAAGTTATTGTTAAATTCCTGAATTTTAGTTGTATAATTGTGTAAATGCAGGAAGATAAGTGTCTGGTTGTATAGTAACTACTGGCTTACTACTAAGTAAGTGTAGGATGTTGCCAGCCCACTCCCATGTTGATTACAGTATTAAATACTTGACAAATCTCCCATTAAGGTACATTTTATCATTTACGTTTAAGATTTTAATTTTTTGCGATTAATCACGATTAACTATGGACAATCATGCGATTAATCACAATTAAATATTTTAATCAATTGACAGCCCTAGCTGTAACTAAGGATTGTTTTCAATATTTATTATTCTGAAGATTCTTTTCTTGATTATTCAATTAATTAATTAATAGCTTGGTCTATAAATTGTCAGGAAATAGTGAAAATGCTCATCATAGTTTACTGAAGTTCAAGCTGATGTCTGTAGATAGCCTAGAGCAGGGTGTTATTATTCATCCCTTTACTATAATTACTTTAACGACTATTATTAAGGGGATTTATACTAAACATTCATTATCATTCATTATTCATTATAGTGTATATGCTACTGTATTATAACCTTTCCATTAAAATCCCCATTGTGTTTGTTGATATTTGTATATAATATAGTACCAATTTATATCATACAACTTCTACATAATCCTGCTTGGTTGCTTTACTGTATGTGTTTTTGCTGCTGTCAAAGTGCTTGTTTCTGTGTCCTTTACAGCCTGGCCGTGTGGTGACACTGGTGGAGGATCCCGAGGTAAGACATACCCCTCCTAAACTTAATGGTACCATACATTACTTTGTAATAGAGCTGCAACTAACGATTCATTTCACTGTCTATTACTTTGCCAATTACTTTCTCCATTAAGTGTTTCGTCTAGAAAATAGTGAGAAATGTCCATCCTACTTTCTCAGAGCCCAAGGAAACGTCTTTGGATGTCTTATTTTGTCCGACCAACACTCCAAAACCCAATTTAGTTGGTTTACAATAATATGAAGCAGAGAATTGCAGAAAATACTCACCGTGGAGAAGCTGGGACCAGCAAATGTTTGGCATTTTTGCTTGATAAATTACCTAAAAGATCAATCGATTATCAAAATGTAATTGATTAATTTTCTTTGAATACCTAACTTATCATAAGATTTGTCATTTTTAATAGGTGGGCATCCTGTCAAAAGATATATATACATATATATTAATTATATTTTGACATAGTTGCTATGAATGTGAAGTTTTTATTAGAAGACAAATTATGATCAGGGGAAAGGCAAACAAAATCTCATGTTATTCATACAGTAATAATAATATATCCATAATTCCCCCACCATTATATTTATCACTGTATTATTGAGCATGATTAAGAGAGAACTTGCAGCGTGGAGGCCAACAAACTAGCAATGCAACTAAGTGAACAGTCAGATTTTAAAAATGAGATTCCACTTAGTTGAACACAGAGTTTTCAGATTGCTCTTACATTCTGGTTTTATACCTCCATGTCGGCGTCAGCGGGCCAGGAACGCCTGGAAGGGATTTCTTCAAATTTGGCACAAACGTCCACTTGGATATAACGATGACCTGATTCGATTTTTGTGGCCAAAAATCAAGGTCACTGTGATCTTACGCCCATCCCATTCTCATGATAGCTCAGGAACAGGAATGGAGGGAATTTCTTGAAAATTTGGCACAAACGATTTAGAGATAGCTTTTGGTGGTGGTCTAATGACCTATTATGCTTTTGTGCTTTTTCCCTTTCCTTTAGTGTGTTATATTGTTTTTTTGTGCATGTAAAAGGTCTGCAAAGTTACAAAGTCCAAAGTCCACACCAAAGGGAGTTACTCTCCCACACAGAAACACTGCTCTTTTCCATTGTAACGTGGTGATGTCACCAAGTAACACACTTTGCCTAGCAGCTGGTTTGGTATGCACTAAAACAATGCTAGATAGAGCGGAGCTGAAGGGTGAAAGAAGAGAAAAATAAAGCATTTTTTTTTAACATTAAAGCATGTAAACATGTTCTAGTAGAAATCCAAGATGCAAGTATGCACCTGAAAATAAACATAATAGGTCCTCTTTAAGGTTAGGATAGGTTGTCAGGCAGCTTTTCAAAATGTGTGGGTTACCTTCTAGACAGTCTGACAAAAACTGTATGGAAAAAAATATACTGCTTAACTAAAGCCTAAACAGTGGGTTGTCATAGTGTTATATATGATGTGAGACAAAGACACATGCTGGACAAGGTGAACCAGAGTGCTCTACTACTGCTCAGGAAAGGAGATTGCATCTTATACAGTAGAAACAAAGGAAAGGACAGTGTATTGTATTGTGACCTTGGATGAGAGATAATTTGTTGCAGTTGATGGGAAAGACATTGAGAGATACAGAGGGTGTAATGTAGCCAGAACATGGTAAGGAAACATATATTTAGAGGTGACTGATGAGTATCTTAAATCTGTTACTGATAAGGTCATCTTTCTACGGCAGTCGCAGGTTGTGATCACAAACATTATGTCAATAAATGTTGGGCGGTAACTAAAGATTATTTTCATTATTTAAGTTTTTGTAGACTCTTTTCTTGATTATTCAATTAATAGCTTGGTCTATAAATTGTCAGGAAATAGTGAAAAATGCTCATCATTGTTTACTCAAGTTCAAGTTGATGATGTCTTTAGAAGCTTGTTTTTTCCGTCGATTGACTAATCGTTTCAGCTCTAGTTTACTTAAAGGCCCTGACCAGGGTTGGAAATTAACTTTTTTGTCCACCTGCCGCTGTGGCTGGTGGTGCTAATTTCCGACCCTGGCACTGACACACCAAGCCGACAGTCGGCCATCGGACAGTTTGGGGCCGTCAGTTAGCGTCCGTCGGCCAAGTTTTTGCAGCGTGTCCCGCACCGTCGGCTCTAATTTGCTCGTATCTGAGGTTTTTCCGACCAATTCAGCATGTTTTTTATCAGCGGCGGAGCTCGTCGGTGACAGAAATCACTCTGATTGTCTGTTCAGCTTAAACGAATCAGTGCCCGAGAAGAGAAACGGAAGTGAGGAAAGCAAGCAAACAAGTAAAGTCAATACGGCGCACACCGGAGGCTCTTACACGGATATTTTCACAACGACATGGCCTTCTGGAATGAAGCTGAGTGGTGAGTGAGAGTTGCGTGGAAACGGTCGGCAGACACCGCTTTGTTTCATATACGTATCATAACAACAGCTCATATATCCGCCGTCCTCGGTCTTCCGGTTTCACTTTTTGAATGACGAATACAGATTATCGCCGGCTGCTGCTGTTGAGAGTTATTTCATCTCACGCATTCGCAGGATGTATGTGCTAACTAGCCGTCGGCCGTAGTCTTTGCGGTGTGTTTGAATGCAACTTGTCAGCCAAGACAAAGACGACGTGAGGCCTTCGTCGCTGCTGATTCCCTGACATCAGCTTAGCGTGTTTGGGCGTTAAAATTCCTCCATTTCTGTGTAGAGTTTGTAGTTCTGCATTCTTTCCTACAGAATGCCAAGCTACCTGTTCTTCTTCATTCTCTCTTCTTCAGGGGTGCGTTTGGGGCGTTGCCTACAAGCTGCCGACGGGCCGGGAGCAGGAAGTGAAGCGTTACCTCGACCACCGAGAAAAAGGCGGTTATCAGGTCATCACGGTGACCTTCCACCCCCGTCCACCACTCTCCCCTCCGCCCAGCCAGACGCTGCTCTACATCGGCTCTCAGGACAACCCCGACTACCTCGGCCCCGCCCCTCTGGAGGAGATAGCCAACCAGATCGTCAACTCAACCGGTCCAAGCGGGCAAAACACGGAGTACCTGTTTCAGCTAGCTAATGCTATGAGAACAATTCTGCCTGAGGACTCAGACACACACCTGTTTTCTCTTGAAACTTTAGTGAGAGAAAGACTACACAGTGGGCAAAAACACTAACACGCTGAATGTGATTAGATAACGAATCCGACTTCATCAGTTATATATAGCAGGCTGGACTAATAATCAAATAATCTCAGGGTTTAAGATATACACGGGGCCAAGAAGGATATTTGTCAGGTACAGAAAATATGTTGATAATGTCTGTTTTAGTTTCGTGTATTGAAAGCTGCTTCCAAAAAATACATGAAGTTATTGTACTTCAAACTACAGATTGAGTGATCACAACATATGCTTTGCATAACCCTAATGTACTCCTTGCACAATATACTGTACATCAGCGCAAATGTCATTTTGAATTAATAAATATATTCAGAGTGAATACATCTACATTCACACTTGTCTGTTTTTCTGAATTTTTAAATATAAAAACATCATGTGAAGTACAGTATGTGTACTGTAAAATCATCTGTCATGCCTAAACACCTTTTTTTTTTTAGAAGACATTATCAGAACTCTTTCCAAAGTGACTCATCTAACCAGATGATCCTGCTTTGGTAAATATCCTAATATCTCTCTTTGTGATATGATGAACCACGAATCATCGTCACCATACCGCTTTAATCACACTATCACGCAGTCTACAGCCAAATAAGTTCACCTTGTTTATGCTTCTTCTCATTCTGCCAGCGTACGTCTCATCACAGCGAACATATCAAAGTCAACAGCACTGCATCAGAAAAAAAATCAACATGCAGAATAAAAATGGTGACAGCTCTATCTGTGAGCCTGTCTTTTCTTAAACACACACACACAGTTGCAGCCAGTGTTTATTGGCTGTGGTCTGTAGCAGCATCTGTACAACATAACACAGCTAAAAGACATCCGTGCAGTAAGAAAACATCTCATCTACGTTTGATCTCCGTCTCTGTGCAGAACGTAATCTGCCGTGGACATCTTTAGTGATATGAATGTACGCAGATAAGCTGCAGGTATTTGACGCGATCAGTCGACCTTGACAAACATACAGTACAACGTGACACACTCATTCTTCCTCTCTAAAATAAAACACACCTCTCTTTACAAATGATGCAGTGACTTTATTTAACAGGAGAGTTTTCTCAGTGTTGAGCTATTGTATAATACAACACAGTGGGCTGTACAGGAATATGATACATTTATATTACAGCATGTTATACATGTTATTATTATAGGTATATATATGCTTATAAGTGTTATACACATTTATATTAATTACATAATTATATCAATATTAAGTGATATACAGTATTAGAAACATTATCACATTGCATGATAAGTGCTGGGTTACATTAGGGCTGCAAAATTAACCGAATATTAATCACGATTTTGACTTCCCACAATTAAATGAACATGATCGACTGCGATATTGACGTTTAAAATGCTCCGCGCATAGAAAACTCTGCTGCATATGTAATCAAGTGCTTCCTAAACTAACAGCCTGCCACCAGGGGGCAATCCAGATGTTTTGACTTCACTTCTGGGGAGCCGTCATTCTTGTTTTGCCCGTCGCTCGCCACCTACCTGATTTCAGGTGAAGACGAACCTTATTTTGATGCAAAGATTTATAAATTAGCAGGAATGTAGCACAACGTGAAAGTGAAATCAGTGCTCTGTTAAAGTGCAATAAAAATATTTTGTCTCTAAAATCAATGAATAATCATGATAAGTAATCATGATCTCAATATTGATCAAAATAATCGTGATTATCTTTTTGGCCATAACCGTGCAGCCCTAGGTTACATTATATCTGTAGAAATACCTTTAGAGTTTCAAGTATTTGCTACTATTAATTAATTAATTAGGGCTCAAAAATATACATATATTGATATCGTGACATGAGAGTAGATATCATCTTAGATTTTGGATATCGTAACATCTCAGCCTGTTTTTAAAGGCTGCATTACAGTAAAGTGATGCAATTTTCTAAACTTACCAGACTCTATTATTTGCTATTAGTCATTATAACCACATTACTGATGATTTTTTTATAAAAAATCTCATTGTTTAAATATTTAGTAAAAGCACCAATAGTCAACCATAACAACAATATCGTTCAATATCGAGGTATTTGGTAAAAAATATTGCGATATTTGAATTTCTCTATATTGCCAAGCCCTGCTAATTAATGTAATTTATTATATTAATTCTACATATTTATATCAGCATATATGTTTATCTTTTATTTAGTAAATTAATGGACAGTCCCAACTTTTTATGTGTTATTTAAAAATCTTTTAAAAGTAGGAAGAGTGAAATACTGTAATGAGAAATCTGAAAAGATACAGAGGTATCTGGTGAATCAGTAGTTGAATATGTTCTACAACAACAAAAAAAGATGCACCTAAAGGTGATTATCTTGAAAGTAAAGTGGCCACCTTTGGGGCTGTTGAGCTGCTTGGCGAGACAAAATAAACACCAAGTAAGTTAAATATTTGAAACCGTTTTGCCCAGGTTTGCTTTTCTGCTGGGTTTACTGAAGGCCAACATTGGCACGTGAGGTTCCAGACGCAGGGCTCTCCGCCACCGCAACAATATCAGACCCTTGTTTTAACAGACTGCACAGAGGATCCCGACACTGTTAAAAGGTCTAGTTGTTCTTCTAGGTCAGTCAGTGTGTAAAGGACCCGGCAAGGCAGCTGTCTGTCTTCTAGGCGTAGTAACAGGGCGAGACTAGCAGGTCCGTGAGCACGAGCAGCTGGTCGTCGGTGAAGCTCTGCCGATGCTCCTGCCAGTTATCGTGGTGAGTACGCCTGAACTCCGACAGGGTCTTCTTCACCGTCATCTTTGGGACGACAAACGTGATCATCATTACCGACACCGTGGGAAAATATTGTGAATGAATGACATATGTACATCTATACACAGCTCGCACAGGCTTACAAGACACCACAAATAGATAGAAGCCAGATCCAGAAGGCAGCACACACATTTATAAACAATACTGCAAAGAAAAGTTGTGGAACATCACAAAGTGCGTTTACTCAAGTACTGTACTTCACTATCATTTTTAAATACTTTTACTTGAGTATTACCATTCTAAGCTACTTTATACTTAAAGTGCCATATATTATACTCTGTGTGCCGAGCGTGTGGGAGAACTACGGTGGCCGACGCGAAAACGTGAATGTTCCTCTCTAGAGCCAGTGTTCGGTTTGTCCATTCTAGGCTACTGTACAGTAGAAACATGGCGGCCGCCTCCATGAAGAGGACCCACTCCCTATGTAGCTATAAACGGCTCATTCTAAGGTAACATAAACACAATGATTCGTAGTTTCAGGTGATTATACACTAAAGAAAACATATGTAAGGGATAATGTACAGCTAGCGGGTCATTGTTGTGAAAGAAATGACCAGCTAGCTGTACATTATCCCGCTTATTACATGACTACTTGCTTAAGAAGTCAATAATTTGACACAAAAACGGTCCGCCAGAGTCCGACATCAGAACTGCGCCCATAGCAACGGTCTGTTATACATAGCAACGGTCTGCTATAAAGAAATAACAGACCGTAGAACGCCGTGATTGACCAATCAAAATCGAGTATACAACAAATCCGTGTAATAATCATTAATATTATATTACATTTTTGCCAACAGAGCCCTCTAAATGTTACACACCGGTCCTTTAAGTACAGTTCTGAATGCGGGACTTTTACTCCCAACAGAGTATTTTTAGGTATTTCTACCTTCACTGAAGGGACAGATCTGATTATTTCTTCCACCAAATTCATAATTCAAGAACAAAAACATTTACTATACAGTACGATACTGGAGGAATCAGAGTAAATACTTATTAAATATTCCCGTCTTGCCTTCTTTTTCAGGCTTTTGAGACAAAGTCTGCAAATTTAAAACACATCCAATCCGATTTTTGATCATCTGTGCACCAGAATATTTCATTGTTGAGTCATAAATAGTTGAAGTTGATGTAGTTTGCCAAGAAATTTTCACTTCCTTTTTATTCAAAACTTACTTTGCAGGGAGTTAACATTATACCACAACATTATTCCTACATACACACACAGCATATCAGCCTCCTCAAAGATTGAGAAGAGCTCTTTTGCCCATGCAGAACTATAATATTCCATCACTGGAGTCAGAATGTACATTTTAAAGTGGTGTGTTTGCTCCTCAAAACATTTCCATGAAACTCTGCAGTAAACTATTGCAATAAAGAGGACGTTGATCGTTCTTTCTGTTTCTTCATTTGTTATTCAGGGGCGAGAAAAAGTTCAGAGCTGATAAGATCCTTTGATAACAGCCGCTATCAGTCCTCACAATGAGAGCTACACTCACGTTTAACAGCAGAACCAGAACAAGGCTGAGTTATGACTATCAAAGTAAATAGTTCCTGTTTTGTGCGGTGAAACATCATGTGATCCGCAGACACACAATGTAAAACTGCAGTGTGTAGAAACTAACAGCAGCTGACAATGTTTCCAGCGTTTGTTTACATGAATGAAAAACTAATGAGGTAATAATCATTTATTGATGTTAAAATGCCACATATAACAATTACGCAATGCAGGAATTATTTAAAGTGAAACAAGTTTAAGGGGAAAAGTTAGCGCGGGTCAACGAGGACACATGAACAGGGAATTAAAGTGATGATCAGTATAACCGAGGATGTGTTCATGACTTAAACATCGAGTACATTGATTTTACATCACAGCCTTCAAACAAAATGATAAGATGAGTTTTTAAGGAAGGAAGGAGGTGCCTGTGGCCTGACCAGTGGGCAACCTCCGGGTCTGAAAAGTGAAGCCAATGCTGAAGTGCCTTAAACTTGTATTATTTCTAATAGCCAGCAGGCTATTAGACTCCTCCGACTCCTCTGGGTGCAAAAAGAAGTCTGATTGTATAGAAGTCTATGAGAAAATGATTTCTCACTCGATTTATTTCCTCAGTAAACATTGTTAACATGAGTTTATGGTCTCAATCACTAGTTTCAAGTTTTCTTCAATATAGCATGATGTTCATTTAGTAAACTATGGTCCCATTTAGAGTCAAATAGACCATAAAGAAGGGGATGCTTTGGGGCGTGGCTACCTTGTGATTGACAGGTCACTACCACGGCGTTGTCCGGTCTGGGAGTTGTCCGTGTTTTCGTCTTACATCGTTAACCCTTTCACAGTGTGTTTTCAGTTCATGAAAGTTAATTATAACACTTTGGTCACCTGAAAATATCTTATTTAGCGTTCAGTTGTACTTGTGTCACTTCTGGTTGCAAAAAACCAAGATGACAACATCCAAAATGCAGAAGTAAAGGCTTCAAAAATGTAGTCCACAAACCAATGGGTGTCGTCACGGTGACAACGTCCACTTCTTATATACAGTCTATCCATGCAACTAAGATTGTGAACATGGTAAATGTGCTTAACATCAGCATGTTAGCGTTGTCGTTGTGATTACGTAAGCATGGTGACCTTAGCATTTAGCATAAAGCCGTGCGCCACAGAGCTGCTATCATGGCTGTAGACTCTCTTATTCTACCCAAAGTTCTGTCTGAATAGTTAACAGCAATGAAAACTATATTTCAGGGTCAGTTTTTATCATCAGCAACCCACTCTACTACTGAGATGTGGAATACTTTTCATTGCTTCTTCTGAGCAAAGCAAAAACTCATCTTGAATGGTTGCATAATATTCAATAAAACATAATATCTGAGCCATTCATTATAACCTTTTCCGCCGCCTAAAAATGTGTTACTCAGCGTTCGGTCGTACTTAGCTCCACCCTCTCGTGTCACTTCCGGTAAAAATGCCGAACTCGACGCTTCAAAACGTCAGTCCACTAACCAATGGGTGACGTCACGGTGACTATGTCCACTTCTTATATACAGTCTATGGTCCTGACAGATATATCCTTATTATTATGCACAAAAGCTCCTACTTCTACCACCTTTATATAGAACAATTACTCACTTCGGAAGCTTTTGTAACAGGCTCGGTAATTCATCTACTCGCAAATATATTCTTTAACTGTATTCCATTGTATTTTCTCTCTCATCTCTTTCACTTTGCAACAGGAGAAGCAGTAAATTATCATCATCACTGGCTCCCCGTCACTGTAATGTATTATTCAAACTCTGCACTACGGATTACATTGTATGTCTTCTTCATGCCTGAAGTACGGCCAAAGACACAATTTTCTCCTCAATTGGACAATGAAATTATATTCTTTCAGCACACAGTGTGTTGTCACTAGATGTTTGCATATGTGTGTGTGTGTTAACGTGTGGGTGTGTACCTCTATAGGCTGTGGGTCGTTGAGATGGTCGCTCAGGTCCATCAGTATCTGAGGCATCCAGTCTGGGACGTCGTAGGGGCTCGACAGGATGCACGCACTGAGGCCGAGCACTCCGGCATGGCGCCGCACTAAGTCTGCGAACACACACGCACACAAATAGGGAGTTAAGATGAGCCTCAGAATTTCAAGGTTCACAATCCCCCCCTGGGATAAGAAAGGGTAATAGGGCAAGTATTACTGCGATTGCCTCACTGGGTGATTGTGATGTGCACGTAAATGTGTGTACCTGTGGAGGCCAGCTCGCCTCTGGCCTTGGGGAGACGAGTCTGACTCAGCGTCTGGAGCTGTGTCTGCAGACTGGAGTCCAGAGGGAAGAACTGGCACTGCAGTAAACCACTGAGGGTGGTGCCTGCCATGTCCCTCACCTACAGGGAGAAGGAGGAACGAGGGAGGGGGGAGGGAGAAAGAAAAAGAGACCTGTGAAGATCAGACCCGACAAATAAAGGATGCGGAGGAAAGCACGAGGCAGTTTTAGGGCGAGAAACGCATGCACAATTTATTAAAAGAGGCGAGTGCAGGGAGATCGGAGGGGGGGAAACGAGGTACAGAGATGAGCAGAAGAGGAGGAGGAGAAAGAGGAGGAGGAGGGATAGATGCTGAGTTGAACTGAGGTAAAATTCACTTGCAGAACATCACTGCCTTCCTGCATCACTTTGCATAAATTATGAATAAGCACTGAGTGACGGTTGATGCATTGAAATAGACAGTGATACGAAGACAACACATTCAACCAGCTGTGCACTTACACAGTTTACAAAATATTGAGAGAAGCAACTGTTTTTGTAAGTTAGACAACCCGGGTGAAGCTTATTGATTTTTACCTGCACACCCCGATCAATAGAAAAGAGACAAGTTAAAGGGGAACGCAGGGAGACAAGTCCCTGTCCCAGACAAGTGGGACAGGGACTGTACAAAAGATGACATAACTCAATATTAGAAGAAGACTTCTGTATTCTGTGCACGATCAGTAAAGTTGATTTTATTGCATTCAATAAATACACATTAATAATTAACAGTCAAAACAAATTTGCTTTTCCAAATTATATTTTGGGCATTCGATTGATTTATGACGTTATTTTTTGATCACTTAAAATTACAATCAGCTACAAAGGAGTGCAAGACTATGGAGGACAGAACCTGCCAAAATAAAAATAAATAAATAAAAGGCTCGATAAATAAATAAATATGTTATTAAATGTAGCAAAAAATAATATCAAAAATAAATGTAGCCATTAATTAATTGATAAAATGTGACATAAATTGATATTTCTGTTTTAATTTGCATCTTTATTTATTTATCTTTGTATTAATTTCTTTATTTATTTACTCTTCTGTTCAATTCACCCGTTTATTTATTTATGTATTTATTTTTTTATCAATTTTTAAATGTATTTATTTATTTGTTCTTTTTTTATTATTATTTAATTTTTATTTATTTTTTTTTACACAATTTTTATGGAGCACCATCAACATCCCTGTAACCATAGAAAGGCACCAAAAACAGGAAAATAAATTAACAGCTGAGCAGAGAGGTAGAGGGTTATTTTTAAGCAATAACCGTGAATAGAAAAGAGGGATTAAGATTTAGTGAGGAGAAACTAGGGGACAATAAGTGGCCATTTATAATCCTGTGACAATTATACCTTGCAGAGGGGCGATGGCTGTTTTAAACCAGCGTTTGCTGCCTTTTTGTGCATACATTACCTCGAGCTGTTCATCAAGCAGCAGCTGCATCACCAGCCTTCGGATGGGGAGCACCTCAGCAGGCACACTGAGCAGGGTAAACAAGTTGTAGAAAACCATGATCTGGACGTAGGTCAGCACTGAGAAGCGTGCGTGCCACGATCTGTTGCCTGCCATCTAGAGAGAGGGAGGGGAGAGAGACAGAACGGGAGTGAGATAAAGAGAGAGATGGGTTGGGGTTTGTATAGAGCCCCTTAAGTCCTTTAAGATTTATGTATCTTGTGCAAACAAAATGTTATGTTGTGTGCACAAGTTATCCTGCGAGAACAAGATGATTAATTTGTATCACTTCAAATGCTTCACTAGCAGTTTATTAAGTTTTATTGCTAACTGTCATATAATGAAAATCTTTCAGTTCTAGCAGAACAAGACTAAAGTGCTGTGTCTGAAATCATTCACTACTCCGTACTCACTATCCAGGGAGGTCTATGCAGCAACAGGAGAAGGAGAGGACTGTAGAGGACTAAACAGTGAGCTCATCGGCTAAATAAAAAAACACTTTCAGACACTGCTCAGGTCATTTTGTCGGCGCCGTTAATTACGTCATTGCTGTCGCACAATTAAAACATGCCAGGTCAACGTCTGCTGGTAGACCATCCATTATAAATACTGACATGTATTGTCGTTAGGGCAATCAATCAATTTATTATTAATTTAATTAATCATGATTAATCATGGACAATAGTGATTAATAGCGATTAATTGCAAATTATTCATTTTTCATCTCTTCAAAATGTACCTTAAAGGGAGATTTGTCAAGTGTTTAATACTTTTATCAACATGGGAGTGGACAAATATACTTGCTTTATGCAAATGCATGTATATATTTATTATTGGAAATCAATTAACAACACAAAACAATGACAAATATAACCCTCACAGGTACTGCATTTAGCATAAAAAATATGCACAAATCATAACATGTCAAACTGCAGCCCAACAGGCAACAACAGCTGTCAGTGTGTCAGTGTGCTGACTTGACTATGACTTGCCCCAAACTGCATGTGATTATCATAAAGTGGGCATGTCTGTAAAGGGGAGACTCGTGGGTACCCATAGAACCCATTTTCATTCACATATCTTGAGGTCAGAGGTCAAGAGGCCCCTTTGAAAATGGCCATGCAAGTTTTTCCTCACCAAAATTTAGCGCAACTTTGGAGCATTATCTAACCTCTTTTACGACAAGCTAGTATAACATGGTTGGTACCAATGGATTCCTTAGGTTTGTTAGTTTCATATGATGCCAGTATCTTTACTTTAGCTTTAAAACTGAGCCCGCTACAACCTCCGTTGTTCTACATAGGGAGCGGGTCCTCTTCACGGAGTCCGCTGTGTTGCTCCGCCATGAGCCTATTTGCATTTTTACATTACCTGAAGGCCACTGTGGTTCGGCATGCTTGTGAAACTGCGGTAATGTGAGCCGCAGAGTGCAAAACCATGGTACCACCAGCCGCAGTCTGACTTCCGTTGCTCCTAAAGTAGTGTTATTATGGTAAGGATGGCTTCTGAGCGAGGCAAACGGCGTTACCACGGTCTTGGAAAGGGAGGAGTGAGCGGAGGGGCACTGAGTTGGTTGCAATCTGCAACCACACCACTAGATGCCACCAAATCCTACGTGCTCTCCCTTTAATTCTAACTCTCAGCAAGAAAGTTCCCAAAATGTCAACCTATTCCTTTGAATAATGTGTGCACACAACATGAGATTCCCACAAGATAAAAAATTTAGGTTTGGGTGTCAAGGTGAAACCAAAAAATGTTGCGATGCTTCTCATACCCGTCTACCATCAAATATGAAACTGCAGACACCATGGTTTTGATATTCTGAGAGCATTTGAGTGAATTTCTCAACAGCGGTTGCCACTCACATACAAAACTCACAGCAGAAATACTGTAACTGCATCACAAAGTAAGCAAAATAAAATAGCACAGGTTGTTTTTAGTCTAACAACACCTTGGGCAGCATTAAGCTCTGAACACTGACAGCAGGCAGGTGGGGCAGTGTCTCTGTGTGTGTGTGTGTGTGAGTAGTGTTGTGCATATTACCTCTTCCAGTGCTGCCAGAACCAGAGGGATGTGCTCAGGATACAGCAGGCCCTGGGACATGAGAGAGAGACACGTGCGAGCATCCTGCTTCATCTCATCATAGCTCTCATCAATCTCCACCGGGGCAATCTGCAGGGAGAGAGAAACAGAGGGAGAGATGGAGGGAGGTAGGAAGACACACAGCTACGCACCATTTTGAGTAAATGAAGAGAGAAATTGAGTTTAATGGGCAAGTAAGATTGAGTGGGTAATAATGCTGCGCTGGGACCAGTGTATGTGTGTGTGTATGAGCGTGTGTGTGAGTATTCTTACCTTGAAGAGTAGAGGCAGGAGCTGTAGTTGCTGCTGAACCGGAGTGGTAAAGGTCCGCCCGGCGCTCGCCATCAACCATTTCAACACTGCAAACACACACACACAGACATAAACACACACACACATGGAGGAGGTTTTGGGTTGCTGCCAAATAATAAAAACAACAGACTTGGCGCTGTGACCTTACTGCATTGCTCTAGTAATAAAACACAATCTATCATGATTTGGTATCTAATGATTTGGATAATTTCATAACCAGATATTTATCTGTATAATGGAGATTAGGGCGGTAACAGAAACTGGAAGAGCAACAATGCAGAAGAAGAGAAATGAGATCTAAATTCAGTCTTTGGTTAACATGTACACCACCATGTAAACCTCAGCTAATAGATAGAGCTGCAACGATTAATCAATTAGTTGTCAACTATTAAATTAATCGACATCTATTTTGATAATCGATTAATCGGTTTGAGTAATTTTTTAAGGAAAGAAAAGGTCAAAATTGACTGATTCCAGCTTCTTAAATGTGAATATTTTCAGTTTTCTTTACTTCTCTATGACAGTAAACTGAATATCTTTGTGTTGTGGACAAAACGAGACATTTGCGGACGTCGTATTGGACTTCGAGAAACACTGATCCACATTTTTCACCATTTTCTGACATTTAATAGACCAAACAACTAATAGATTATTGAGAAAATAATCGACAGGTTAATTGACAATGAAAATAATCGTTAAACTTTTGAATGCCTATTTATTTATATATACTGTATTTTTCTGCGGGAATATTTGGCATGTTTTTCTACTGTGTCTCGGTGTACTACTGTAATGTCTTGTCAGCTACTGTATGTATTGTTTTAAGCTGATTGTGTGCAGCACTATTGACCAAGCAAAATTTCCCCTAGGAACAATACAATATATCTTATCTTATCCTAATTGCAGCCCTACTAGTAACCATAAAATAATAAATCTTAATCTAAAATGAAATATCTGCTCCAAAACTATGAGGAAATTTATTTTTCTATCTTTTAGAAACACTATTTTATTCATTCAGTTAACTTTTGCTTAATTTCTTTTGTTAATTTTATTCTAAACACTGCCAGGAATAAAAAAAAAAAATGGTAGGATATATTTACTTATTTTTTGTTAAGCTAAGAGAAATAATAATAATAAAAAAAATAATAAAAATAAAAATAATTAAACGTATCATGTTATTTATTTTTTTTAATTTTTTTTAACTTTTTTTTTATTCCCAGCAGGTTACTAAAATCACCAAATTGTGTCCTCAACGGTATCTACAGCCTTGCTTACAGTATTACAGATTTTACGTGCCCAGGTTTTCAAACAGCAGGGATTTCTGCTGACACGTCTTATTGGAAAGAGATGCTGCTATTGAATTTTGTAAATGTAATATTTCAATGCTGTAAGCACCAACAATTAAAGTCCATCTCAATTGTATCTGGGTGGAGGCAGAAACCTCAGAGGCAAATAAAAAACATCTGCATAGCTAAATATGACTTAAAGTAAGTGATATATAAAAAAATATATGTTTTTATAATCTGGGGGAACTGACTCTTTAAATGAAACATAATAAAAAAGAAAACCAAAGTGGACTTCATTCATCTAACTGCTATTGGATACTGTAACTGAGAGGAAAACCAAATCAATAATAAAAATCTAGTACAAATTACTGCAATGTGGCCCGTACAAATGTTAATATTAGAGACACCCTCCCAAATATTGAGTTTGTTTGAACACACACCCTTGAAATTCCCCTTCATCTACACTTAAAGTAGATTTAAAAGGGGAAATCAATAAGGGATCACAGCTTTTAGCTTGTTTCATCTAGCTTCAGTGTGTCAGTCTGCTTCATCATTTATATATATATATATATATTTTGGGTTTTTTCCCACAGTCACTGTCCATGCCATGTCCATCCACCACACAGATTACACGCTTGCATCCACATTCTGACCCGTCTTGAGCAGTTTGACAGCCTGGGTGCGCTCGTCCGTCTCCTGGGTGTTCTCCTCGTGGACGTGGTTGTGGATCTCCGGCTCTGACGTGAGGGGCTTGAGCCGCTCTAGGACCCGGGTGACGAACTCTGCCACGTGGGGGGAGGAGGTGGGCCGGGTGTGGGGCAGGGCCACGTCTATCATGAAGATATAGGTCAGGACACTGGAGAGAGAGAGATGGAGAGAGGGGGTAAGGGGGAAGAGGAAAGGAACAGTTGAGACAAACATGGAGATAAATAAAGAGGCTTAGATGTGCAGTGCACACAAAGTAATCAGATTAACCTATTTAACCACAATGATGTCACCCAGAAGTTAATTTGGTACCTTCCAATGCGCTCCCTGACATTCTTATACACCTGAGTGAGTTTGGGCTCCAGGTAAGTCAGCAGCCGGTGCAGCAGTTCAGAAACTCTCCACTGCTGCTGGGCTAGACCTCCTTGAAGCACATACAGCAAACTGACAGAGACAAAGAGAGAGAGAGGAGGGGGATGTTGTGTTATTGCGGCACGTCAGCTCAGCGTACGTCAGCTCAGGTTACTACTGCAGCCAGAAATCAGAAACCTCAAGACATGAACACATACTCTGTGCGTGTAGTTATTTCATGCACATGGACACACACACATACCTGGCGTCCCTGAATGAGCCGCCCTCTCCGCTCAGCGGGCTCTCCATCAGCAGCTCAAACAGCCAGTGGAGTTTCCTGGGGTCCCGGCCCTCCTGTTGGGCAGCAGCCAACACAAAATAGGCTTATTTTTGGAGCTATTATTTTCAGGTGTATACATCCACTGAGGTGCTGCACATGTATTCCCATACTTCCAATGGAAACAGAGAAAGTAGTCCCCGATTCAAAACTGTGGGTGTTCCTTGGAATGTTTCTAGAGCTGCAGCGATTAATCAATTAGTGCCATCTATTAAATTAAGGCAGATGCTATTAGCACCCAGGTGCCACTAGCCAACAATAATAATTGCACCAAACGCGGGTACACATTACATACTATATGTGTATATGTACTGTATGAATATTTTTCCTTAACCTAACCAAGTAGTTTTGGTGCCTAAATTTAATCAAATTGCGACTGAAAACGGAAAATAATAATTAAAAAAACAGAAAATAATAAGTCACCTAAGTGAAAAATCGCGATATGGCCTAATGCAATTTTTAAATCGCAGGAGGCGCAATGAGAATAATGACATAAAAATCCCCCCTAATATGCAATCATTGCAATATCAGTCAAAATAATCACAATTAGATATTTTTTAAAAATCGTTCAGGCCTAATGAGAATGTCATTTGTTGTACATGTATTTGGTTATAGAGTAAAATACTGGAGAAATTACAATTTTGACCTGATGATGGCGCTAGATGGAAAGTGAAAGGGTTACCAAAGATATTACAATTTGTCTTGAGGGGAACATCTGTACACATTTCAATAGTTGTTGTCAGATCATTTCACTCAAAACTACAAATGTCATCCTCATGGTGACGCTAGAGGAAAAGTCAGGGGATCACCAACGTCATTAGGATTCATCGTCTGGGAAACATCTGCAACCTCCGGTCTGAAAAATGAAGCCAACACTGAAGTGCCTAAACATGATTTATGGTCTCAATCGCTAGTTTCAAGTCTTCTTCAATACAGCATGATGTTCATTTAGTAAATTATGGTCCCATTCAGAGTCAAATAGACCATAAAGCAGGGGATGCTTTAGGGCGTGGCTACCTTGTGATTGACAGGTCACTACCACGGTGTTGTCCAGTCTGTGAGTTGTCCATGTTATTGTCTTACAACTTTAACCCTTTCACAGTGTGTTTTCAGTCCATGAAAGATAATTGTAACATTGTTGGTCGCCTAAAAATGTTTTATTTAGTGTTCAATTGTACTTAGCTCCACCCCCTGGTGTCACTTCTTTGCAAAAAACAAGATGGTGACGGCCAAAATGCCGAACTCAATGCCTCAAAACCGTAGTCTACAAACCAATGGGTGACGTCAAGGTGACTACGTCCACTTCTTGTATACAGTCTATGGTTGTTGCTGAGATATATCAGTCTGGATCAATGCTGGCGACACAAAAATAACAAAAAACTGTAAAGCAAAGAGCGTTTGTGCTGCAAATTTGTGTTTTCAAAATCCAATTTTCAACCAAATGTTTGTTTTATTGATTTTTAAAAATCAGATCTTGAACATATTTTTTTTTATCTTCAAAACGTACATATAAATTTCCTGCTTTCTTTCCTGAGCTCTGAGCTGTGCTGTGTGTGGTTATATTTGTATGCGTGTGAGCAACTCACACAGGCAGTAGCGATGCAGGTGCCCCAGTCTGTGTAGGTTTCCACTGTGATGTTGGTTAATGCTGTCCTGATCAAAGGGCACAAAAGCTGCCATAACCTGTCCACCTGAACATACACACACACAGTAATGAAAGTTTTTATTAATATTGACTTTTCTTATCAAAAAAGTAGTGCAGTGTGTGTATTTGTCGCTGTGTGTGTGTGTGTGTGTGTGTCCGGTACCTTGCTGAAACTCCAGAGTTTGCTGCCTCTGATTAGTCCTGCTGTAATCTCACACACACAGCGCTGCGAGCTCTCATGGGGGTCGCTGGCAAGCTGCTCCAGGTGAGGCCATAGTAACGGCAGGAACACGTCTCCATAGTTACAAAACAGCCCCTGTCAATCAAACGTGAGCGTGAAGGTTTGTTCGACGTTGGAGGGAACCAAGAGCAAAAACCAAAGAAAGACAGATTACAGTCATTCGTTTGACGCAAGCGAACTGTCAGCTGTCTGACGGAGAACAATGAATCACAGCAGCTGATGACACAAATTCAGTTCAATTCAGCCTTGGCCAGCGGTGGTCTGCTGTGTCACTTCTCTGTGAGAAGGTTTGCCAGATCGATTGAGGCTGCGAGTTTAAATTGCACCTTGAAGAGACAGAAGCGTCGGGGATTGAAGCTGTCGTTTCCTTTCCGATCCTCCAGAGAGAGAAACTCTACGAGCTGGTCAATAAACTCTGGGTCCGAGAAATATTCATAGACGATCTTCTCGCCCTGAGTGACACACAGACAAACACCAGATGTAATAATAGAAATACTGAGAGGCGTCGGTGGGAGATTTTGTGTGTGTGGTGCGGTGCGAGCACCTCGCTCATGTCCTCATACGTCAGGTCGTCTTTTGGCTTTTCAGAAGCTGCATGGATCATCATTTCTCTGAAAGGAGCGGGAGACAAAGAAGATTTATAGATAACAACAAAGTGAGAAAAATATGGACAGACACATGCTGTCTTTAAATGAGCAGCGAGGATAAATGAATGATTATAAAGTCAGTTAGCCAGCTCTCCGTCTATACATCAATTCTTCTATCTGGGCCAGGCAGTAAGTCGTTCATCGAGCCTTATCTAGGCCAGGCCGTGACAGGAAGTCAGTTCAACAGCCTGCTAGTTATCCAGACGCCCAGATCAGTCATCCCGTAAAGTTAGCCACAAAGCCGAGCATCAAATCAACCAGGCAGTTAAGTCAATCAGCTATTTAGCTCCATCCAACCAAGCAGTTAATCAGCCAACCACCTCAACACTCATTCTCTTCTTCACCTCGGCCATGAGTAGTAGCCCCAGTGGGTTTTCTCCACATACGGCTGAGAATCCCACTGCTCCTCACTTAGAGGGAGGTTGCTGCTGTCGTACTGGAGCCAGCGGTTCCCCTCGCGATCCCCCACACACACGCCCTCTGGATCCTCTATACCACCTGAACGCAAACACAAAGAAACATCACGAACACACACGTCTCATTTGTAGGTGGGTGTGTGTTTGTGGTGACTGTTTCTAGTTGGAAAAAAAAGATCAGTAGGAAAGATTTTCTAATCTAAAGCAATTTATCTTTTAATAGAAGCAAATGTAGATTTATATTCTGGTCTTATTGCTTACTCAATTGGGAAATGACCACATGATTAGTCCTGCACATTATGATGTATTATTTCATTTAAAGTCAGGACTGCTAATGCTGAAATTGCTGGATTGAGAGAAGGCATTACAACTAAAATTGCTGCATTTTCCTCAGAGCTGTCAAAGTTTACGTGATAATAACGCAAATTTGATTTAATGGCACTAATTTCTTTAACGCGACTTCTGATTTTTAGGTTGTAGAGGGGCTCAGTTTTAAAGCTAGAGTGAAGATGTCATGCTACCATTTCGTTAATAATGCTAAATAACGCTCCAAACTTACGCTAAAGTTTGGTGAGGAAAAACTAGCATAGCCATTTTCAAAGGGGTCCCTTGACCTCTGACCTCAAGATATGTGAATGAAAATGGGTTCTATGGGTACCCACGAGTCTCCCCTTTACAGACATGCCTACTTTATGATAATCACATGCAGTTTGGGGCAAGTCATAGTCAAGTCAACACACTGACACACTGACAGCTGTTGTTGCCTGTTGGGCTGCAGTTTGTTATGGTTTGAGCATATTTTTTATGTTAAATGTAGTACCTGTGAGGGTTTCTGGACAATATTTGTCATTGTTTTGTGTTGTTAATTAATTTCCAGTAATAAATATATACATACATTTGCATAAAGCAGAATATTTGCCCACTTCCATGTTGATAAGAGTATTAAATACTTGACAAATCTCCCTTAAAAGGTACATTTTAAACAGATAAAAAATGTGCGATTAATTTGCGATGAATCGCGATTAACTGTGGACAATCATGCAATTAATTGTGATTAATTTTCCTACGAGAACTAAAGACTTGTATATGATTATTATTGTGTGCTTATACTCACTGATATCTGATGGCTTCACAGCCACTTTCTTTCTCGGTCGTTTCAGCTGTTTCAGGATGCCGGCCACTGCTGAGATCGCCACCTAAGAGAGAGAAAGATTACAGAGGAGTAGAGGAGAGTCAAGCACAAACACAGCAGCTGTCTGTTCCGGTATTATTTGTCCTACCGGTGATAGTGGTCAGTCTCAGTTTTACATTATTCTATGGCACTGCTGCTGACTTCCTAATATGCTGCTACTACTTTTAATTGTACTGTTCTTTATTTTTAGCTACTCACATTTTTTACACAGGCCTCTTTGGTAACTTGCTTATTTGTTGTTACTGTATATCAAACAAATAAAACTTGGACTTAAACCTCTAGTTGTGTCCCAAATCAATATGACACACTGATTCTATGCAGGTTTTGAGAATGTAGTTACCTCATAAGCCAGTATGCATACTAAATGTATTGTTGATGGATACTATTGTCCCACAATGCCATGCACAAAAGAAATGGAGGCTCTACTCACAGCTGGAAAAAAAAAGTTCAATGAGATGCCTTTATAAGACATAATCCTTTCTCTTTGTGAAGTTTAATTGGAGGTGACAATCTCTAAAGTCACAGTCTGACTGACATCCAGGGTGCACCTTTCATTTCCTGTTAGTTCAAAACAGGAACAAGTATCTGTGCGTTCCAGTAGTACCACAGTATTTAGTATGCCAGAAAAAGATTTAGTATGACCCAATACATAGCATGTCAAATGCAGTATGCCAAAAAATACCAGGATGTACTACTACATCCAGTCGCATTTTGCAGTATGCAAGCAAGCATGCTTTTCTGGCTATTCTGACCCACAATCCTCTGCACAACAATCAAGGCACACTGTTATGAAGAAGTAGTATGTCCCAATTGTATGCATAATGTATGCAATAGTATGTTCTTAGTAAGGGCAGCTGCAGTACGTACTAAAAGTAAAAAGTAAAAAGAAAAAGGATGCGATTTGGAACGTAGCCTATGTTGATTCTTGTTTGCAAACTGCAAAAAGAGTATAATATAGAGATTAGTATATAGTATGTACTGTATACGGTTATCATGTGGTATGAAATTGGGACAAAGCATCTGTGTTTCAGACAAATAGACATTAACTCCATGTCTGAATCACCACACAGTCTCGATGTTTGAACTGAATCTAAATATTCCTGCTTTGGTGATGTTGATGAACTATGTTACATGTGATGAACCGCCCCATCTCCATCCTTATAACTACACACTTTAACCTTGTATCCACACAACCACAAGCTCAGATAGACAGACAGCACACACACACACACACACACACACCTTGCGTATGCTGATGGAGTCATGTGTGAGGCTCTGTGTGAAGTAGAGGACGGCGTCGGGGGGAAGTGGGTGATCTTCTCTCAGCTGGAGAGACAACAAGTCTGTGGCCATGTGCTCAAACTTCCAGGGCCTGAAACACAAGCAGACAAGTCTTGTTGGTAATTAAAAAAAACAAGTAATTCTTTTGAGTCTCGGCTACAAAAACTGTATATTTTGTGGTATATATACTGACACTGATTGTTGATACTTGAATCCCTTTTAAAGGGGACCTATTATGCTCATTTTCAGCTGCATATTTGTATTTTGTGTTTCTACTAGAACATGTTTACATGCTTTAATGTTCAAAAAACGCTTTACTTTTCTCATAACGGTTGTGCTGCAGCACCTCTTGTCACAATCTGTCTGAAATGCTCCGTTTTAGCACCTGTCTCTTTAAGTCGCCCTCACGAAAAGCCCAGTCTGCTCTGATTGACCAGCTGGCCCACTCTGTTGTGATTGGTCAACTGAACCAAACTCTTTGGACTCTGCTCCAGCTCCGCTCTAACTAGCTTTGTTTGAAGGCGTGCCAAACAAGCTGCTACTCAAAGTGTGTTACTTGGTGACATCACCACGTTACGGAAAAAAAGGCGTGACTTCAAGCAAGGCAGTTCAGCAGCAGTGTTTGTGTGGGGGAGAGTTTGTGTGTCTTTGCAGACCTTTTACATGCACAAAAAACTATATAACACACTAAAGGAAAAAGAAAAAGCACGAAAGCATAATAGGTCATCTTTAAATACAGAATATATAACACTCACATTGTGTATTCTGTCATTTTCTATAAACATTTATATAGCATAAGTGCATATACAGTACATATAATACCTACAGGTTACTGTCTTCAAGGCAGTCCAAGAGATCATTAACCAGCTTCTCATATTTCCTGTACAAAAGAAAAAGAATTCAGTAATGCTTCTTCTACTAATAGAAATTATGATAACAGTAAAGATAATAACAATAAGACTAACTAAGATATAGCTCTAGTTCATCTGTAACCTTGAGAGAAAACTAAGAGAGTATTCAAACTGAATGAATGAACAAATAACTCCAGCTCTCCTACCTCGGAGCAACCACGTTCCTGATTCGCTGACGTTGAAGCCCCTCATTCAGCTCCTCTACGGACGGCGCCTCCAAACAAGGCGTGGGATTTTCAGACTGCGTGATTTGATTGGCTATCTCTACACACGCCTCAGACACCTAGAAGTGGAGGAGAACAAATAGGAGCAATTAAAAAGATCAGATGAGGGCAGTGTATTGACTGTTAATGAACATGTTGCTCACGGTGAAATAGATCCCGATGGTGTCGTGCTGGCGGTGGATCCGATCAGTGACGTCGTCGAGCAGTCCGCTGATGGACGACTTCTCCAGGGTCATGGAGGGCGACAGGCCACAGCGGACCAGAGCGGGCCACACCTCCCCGACGCAGTCCCAGTCCCTCGCACTGGGCACAGAAATACCACTGTGCAGACCCAGCAGGCAGTACAGAGCGCCCTGAAACACACACACGGGGGCAGATTATACTGTATACGGCGGTATAAACATCTGCAGCACAGATTTACAGTCAAGTGCTGTGTCTGAATTAGATGCTGGATCCTTCACAGTCTGCGTCAGAGAAATGTGGCCTTTTGTCTGAATTTTGAAGGACACATCCTGAGTATCTGTGCAGCTCAGATAATGTGTAAAATACTGGTCAAGTGTTTACTGAAGCATTTACGTTTCTATCATTTACATCAGCAGGACCTAGAACATAGACATGAACTTCAATGTCCTTGATGTCATCTATAATAGCAATGACAACCTTTATTTTTATTGCACATTTCAAAAACAAGTTCACAAGGTGCTGCATGGATAAATAAAACGTAGATGAATAGATAAAATGATGAACATACTCACAAGATTGCATAAAATTTACACGATAAATAGTCAATTTACAAGAACAAATATATAATTTGGTACGGTAAAATTAAATAAATTAAAATGAATCGCAAATGAATCGCAATTTTTTTTATCTGTTCAAAATGTACCTTAAAGGGAGATCTGTCAAGTATTTAATACTCTTATTGACATGGGAGTGGGCAAATATGCTGCTTTATGCAAATGTATGTATATATTTATTATTGGAAATCAATTAACAACACAAAACAATGACAAATATTGTCCATAACATCGCAAACTGACGTGCCCCAAACTGCATGTGATTATCATAAAGTGGGCATGTCTGTAAAGGGGAGATTCGTGGGTTGGTACCAATTGATTCCTGAGGTTTTATAGTTTCACATCATACCAGTATCTTCACTCTAGCTTTAAAACTGAGCTCGCTACAACCTAAAAATCTCAAGTTGTGTTATGCGTTAAGGAAATTAGAGGCATTAAAATGAATTTACGTTAACACGTTAACTTTGACAGCCCTAATCAAAATACAAGTTAAGCGTCAAACTAATTAAAAGCTAATTTGTAGAAATAAGCCTTTGGGAGAATGTTAAAAGAGGATACTGATGTTGCTCGCCTGATTTCCAAAAGAAGACTTTTTCCAGAGTTTTGGTGCCCTGGCAGTGAATGTGCCCTACACTATCACCCTCTGTCTCCAGTCTAGCCCTGGGGACAGTCAACGAAAACTGGATAAGGAGAGAAAAAGGCAACAATGCAGGACGGAGCAAGGCCTACCTGCTTTAAAAAGAAGCAGTAAAACTTTAGAATCAATGCTGAAGGCCACAGGTTACCAGTACAGGAGTCCAGTGTAGCCACAGTTTTGGACTAACTTCAAGTTTCAGCACCACGGACAGTGACCAGTGGGAGCAAGTTCAGAGCGACAGCTGTGTTTGTCACCATGTGCTGTATGTTTGTGTGTTTTTGTGTGTGTGTGTGTGTGTGTGTGTGTGTGTGTGGTACCTTAAACTGCTGCTGTGTGCCAGTGGTGTACTGTGGTGAGAGCAGTTGTAGGATTCTGGGAATCAGGTCTCTGTAGGAGTAGCTAAAGGTTCCCAGTGCGGCCGTCAGCACATGTTGGGCTCTGCTACGCACCTGCAAGGACACACACACACACACCACACACACACAGATGTACACACATACATCCTCAATTAATCACTGTTTCACCAGAGATATTTATGTTAATACCATCAGGAAAATGTGAACCAGCAGATGTTCTGATTGAATTGCTGGTGTCAGTGTTACCTGGCTGTAAGTGCTGGTAGAAAGCAGCAGCAGATCACAGAGCAGCTCCTGATGGACCACTTTGTATTCACTGCCCTCAACCACCAGCTTCCTCATCTATACACACAGAAATACAATATTCAAGTATTATTATTCTAATATTTTATTGATTTTCACATATATTGTAGAATCACAAAGTAATCAATACTCAAAAATAAGATACACATTGAAACATAAAAAGAGACTATTGCTAGGTATTACAAGCTGTAAGTAGCATTTCAATGCAGTAAATTGGCGCTTAATAAATTAATAAAAATTCAAATACAAAGGCTGAAAAAAAAGAAATACAATAAAATAAAATAAAATAAAATAAAATAAAATTAAATAAAATTAAATTAAGTAAAATAAAATATAGGCTGTCAAAGTTAACTCAATAATAACACATTAAACTGTCATGGCCATTTTCAAAGGGGTCCCTTGACCTCTGACCTCAAGATATGTGAATGAAAATGGTTTCTATGGGTACCCACGAGTCTCCCCTTTACAGACATGCTCACTTTATGATAATCACATGCAGTTTGGGGCAAATCATAGTCAAGTCAGCACACTGACACACTGACAGCTGTTGTTGCCTGTTGGGCTGCAGTTTGCCATGTTATGATTTTAGCATATTGTTTTATGCTAAATGCAGTACCTGAGAGGGTTTCTGGACAATATTTGTCATTGTTTTGTGTTGATAATTGATTTCCAATCATAAATATATACATATATTTGCATAAAGCAGCATATTTGCCCACTCCCATGTTGATAAGAGTATTAAATATTTGATAAATCTCCCTTTAAGGTACATTTTGAACAGATAAAAAATGTGAGATTAATCACGATTAAATATTTTAATCTATTGACAGCCCTAAAATAAATAAATAAATAAAAAAAAAAACAATATTCAAGTATCCTAATAATAAACCCACCAACTTCATACTGAGAAAAGCATTTAATTTCATATTCATGTGGCTACATCTGTGACAGTGCACTAAGTGTGCGGGTTGTCAAACTAACCTCATGCTGGAGTAGAACCCGGTCGATGAGCAGTGCTCTAATGTGCTGCTTTTTCCCATGAAGCTGCAGAAGGAAAGACAACATACTCCAATCACCCCGAAAATGACTCATTGACAACTGACAACAATCAGCAGCCTTGTTGCGCTTTCCCCAACTCACCCTGTTTTCCATGGACTTCTTGACAAGAGTGAAGCTTTTCCAGCGCGAGTCAAACTCCTTCTTGTGAGTGCCTCGGAAAAACATGAGGTCACTGATGATCTGTAGTCAGACAGACAGAAAAAGGGCGCTGTGAGACCTTTGCGGGCCCGCCGCAGGACAGAATAATAACACATGAATAATAGAAACATCACCTTAATGATGACGAAGAGTGACTTTGTGTCATCTTCCGAGTGCTCCAAGATGTGATCTGGATAAAAGAGGATACAGATTAATTGTGCATCACAATCACGCTCCAGACAAAGTGAGGAGTTTAGAGCTGGAGTGTGTGGTGGCGTTAAAGTCTTCACTCACGTAGCAGCAGTCTCATGGTTTGGCAGATGGACTCTCTGTAGTTCTCCCGTGAATCATCTGGAGGGGAGGAGACACACGGGCGTCCCGTATGGACACAGAATGCAGGATGAGCGTCCTTATCACCCACTGAAACTGCTCAGAGAGCGCCTACTTGTGCATGTGTGGGGCTGCTCGCTTGTGCTTTCTTACCGTAGTCGACGCCTATATGCAGCTTGATCTCCCCCAGGTTTACCATGGAGGGCACGCTGAGGAGAAACAAAATATAAGGAGCGAAACGTGACAGGCCTGCAGGAAACTGTGTGTGTTTATATATGTGTGTGTGTAGCTGCAGGACTCACAGGTCAGATACGTGTGGTCCATCCAGAGGGGGCAGCATGCTTCCTGCTCCAAGGAGGCAGTGCTGCACAATAGCAAGACTCTGCAACAGCTCCTCCCTGTGAATCAGACCACACGTTACACTCCTTTAATGGCAGTGTTTGTTGTGGATTCACTTGGCAGTGGTGTTTCAACATTTTTGAGCAGCTAAATTCCCCTTTTCAACCCTCTTGATTAGGCGCCATCAAAAGACGGTTATTCAAAACAGATGTTAATCTTCAGGTTTCATTTTTTTTGGACACAGACGAATCTAATTTATCAGTAATATAAGGCGCCCTTCATGAGGTTTTCTTTGCTTTGTTTCGTGCCTGAGTCTGATTACAGCATACCTGCTCATTGGCTGACCTCCAGAGACGTGGCCCTTGATTCGCTGCAGCTCAGGGTGCAGGAGGCGGGACAACAGCTGGAAAACAAAGTTCTCCTCCTCCTGATTGGGCACGTGCCAACACACACCCAAGTCTGCCACATCTCCAGCTCTGCCCCAGTCCTGGACACAGAGAGAGAGAGAGAGAAAGGTTTTGCCAGAAAGCTTTAGAGAAAGAGAGAGTTTCCACTGGAACGACTGGCAAGCAAACCAGCACAACCAGTCCGCCTCAAAACCACAGGTCTTTGGCATCTACTTGAAACACATGTAGAGGTTAAGAACACAAAATAATGGACAGAGGAAAACAAACTGATTTACTATCAGATGACAGACTAGCAGATGAATCCAACTAGCAAAATTACTCAAAATGAAAAACCGACAACAAAACAGAAAGAGAGAATCAGTGACCGTGAACTGCAGATGAGAAGAGGTCAGTATTTGAAAGCATCAGAGGAATGCAGCTGTAATTACCGCCACCTTGACATCAAAACAGAAACACGCTTTCCTCTGCACTCACGGACAAAAACATGACAAAATGTTATTGCTTTTCTCGGAAATACTGCAGGGCTAGCTGCTCAGTCTTTCTCCTGCTGCCACAAAGTAAAACAGACATGAGAGAAGTCCTCTTTGAACTTGCATTTAGCAGCCTTAAAGCGAGATTATGCAACTTTTCACAGAGAAGAATTTATTTATTTTATATTCGTTCTATAAAAAAAATTATTAAAAGCAAGAAAATGTACATTTTCTCAATTCCATACACCCACTTGGTGTGGTATGAGCGGTAGCTTATGATGGCTAATATTAGCAAACGGTCTAACGGACATAACTGAGTGATTTAGCAGACTTTGTGACTTTTCTCTACTGAAACGCGCTGTCACATATGGAGAGAAACCTAACGATAACCATGTGATTCAATCAAATATGTAGCATTATAGTAGTCTGGATATTGTGATTATCATAAAGTGGGCATGTCTGTAAAGGGGAGACTCGTGGGTACCCATAGAAACCATTTCCATTCACATATCTTGAGGTCAGAGGTCAAGGGACCCCTTTGAAAATGGCCATGACAGTTTTTCCTTGCCAAAATTTTGCGCAAGTTTGGAGCGTTATCAATCCTCCTTCGTGACAAGTAGTATGACATATTTAATACCAATGGATTCATTATGTTTTCTAGTTTCATATGATGCCAGTATCTTCACTCTAGGTTTGAAACTGAGCCCGCTACAACCTAAAATTCGCAAGTTGCATTAATGCGTTAAAGAAATTAGTGGCGTTAAAGTGAATTTGCGTTAACGCGTTAACTTTGACCCCCCTAATTTACATTATTTATTTACATAACTTTACTTGTCATGCAAAGAAAGCAACTTTAAATCAAAACTGGGAGACAAAGAGAGCAGTACTAGCATTAGTGTATGGTCTAGTGGTGCAGTCATTTAATTTCAATTTTGATAAATGCTTTTTAATTCTCTTCCCAGAGACGGAAATTGCATTGCAATTACCGAACCTGCAACACCCCATTTAATTAAACTGCGAGAAAGAGCAGTTGTAAAGGTTGTACTGGTGGCAGTTTGTGTTTCCAAGAAAACCTGATTGTTTCCTGTACCAGACTAGATACTGTAATAGCTGTGATAAGAGCCAATTTGCACCCGAGGAGGTTAGCAAATAAGCCACAGTTGAAACTATGCAGTTAAGAGTCGAGGGACTGGATTTAGCTTTAGTAAGATTAAATAATGGTGGTGAAGGTAATCTTTCCTCTGTGCGGCATTGCAGATGTTTGCACGTGTGTGTGTGTTTACCCGTATCGGGAGGTCAGTATCGAAGCCCCCGGAGGTGCTGCGGTACTCGGTGGGGTAGATGAGGGACAGCGACCGGAGTGTGTGCTCCAGCAGACTGCACGCCAGTGTGTACGCCCGTTTGCAGCGCAGACGCACACACACACACAGGATCCGCTCCAGGTCCCCCTGGTATTTTAACAGCTGTTCGCCATCCACACGGGTTACCTAAAAACAACACACACACACAGGAGTAAATTGCACACACACACAAACACAGGCAATTCAATGGAGAGTTGTGTCTTAAATATCGAGGTTCTCCAGTAAATCACAGCATCTGGCTCGCTCCCACTCGCATTACGCTCCCAGGAGTAATAAAACAAAACAGAAAGGGTATCAATATGTTCTGGTTAACGACAAAGCTCCTTGATATTTATGACCATACAGAGTGCATGCTGCAAAAAAAAGGCATTATTCATCATTTTTTTCCTCATACAATGTCACAATCATATTCTTATTTGTTAAAACAAGTGGAAAAAGTCTCTCTGTTATACTCATTTTAAGAGTTTAATTTGATTCTGAAGGTTTGTGGAAGCACTTGATGAGACCTTGAATTAAGTTAGAATAGACAAATCACTTCAGTAGTAAGTGAGGAAATGATACCTGACTCTCTGTAATGGAATCAAGCAGATTACTCCGACCCCTCTGGCAGACGTTTCAATCATTTTGGAGATTAAATAACATTTCAGGACACTAGATAAAATAAATTAGCAGGATTAATATTTTTTAGAGTGTTGCAGCCCTTGGGACGTGATAGATCCTCGTCTCACCTCAGACAGCAGCTGGAGATTCCACAACAGCTCCTTATCCAGCTCGTCTTCACCCAGCAGCTCCTCGTCTACACACACACACACACACACACACACACACACATGGAGAAGATGAATAATGTACTGTACTGCTCCCCTGACAGACTGAGCTCCTTTGGCTGAATTTTAGGGGTCATATCAGGTTTTAGTCACGCTAGCTGCATGGCTCTATGGGCTGCAATGTCAGTCTGCCCGGTCAGTAACCACTTTGGTCCAGACTCAAATATCTCTGCAACTACTGGATGGATTTCCATGAAATTTTTTTCCTGACATTCATGTTTCCTCTCAGAATGGATTTGTAATAATTTTAATAATTTATTGATTTTCATTTAGAGCCACCATTGTTGCATCACTTTTAAAAACTGCTTAAGAACTGCTTTTAATGTGTGATTAATATTGTGTGTTTTATATTTTTTTTATTTATTATGTCCTTGTTTTATGATCTTTTTATCTATGTAAAGTGTCTTTGAGTTTTTAGAAAAGCGCTATATAAATTAAATGTATTATTATTATTATTATTATTATTATTAAAAGTCGCTTTTTCAGAATTGCTTTTCTGTGATTTTATTCATGTTTTATGTCATTTTAGTTGTTTTACCCTTTGGGTTTTTATGTGTTTAGTTATTGGCTTTTAGCACCTTTTGTTATCCTTGTGGTCTAAATGTGTTCTGTTATTATTCTAAAGCACTTTGTAACTGTGTTTTGAAAGGTGCTATATAAATAAATACATAAATAAATAAATAAACAAATAAACAAATATATATATATTTGTTTATAT
>CAKAOH010019543.1:0-19004 GCA_916701665.1 Sebastiscus tertius
CTTCAGAAGAGTTAGTTTAGCTCTGAGAATATCTAGTGAATGTTCAGTGGACGTTTGTGCAGAAATAACTGCTGCAGCTCCTCCAGACCAACAGAGGTTTCCCGTGTCTTGTGAAGTGACGGGGCTCCGCAGAGAGAAACGTTATCGTCTCCGACCAAAACTCCGGTGTCTCCCCTGTTCCCTCCGGCCGCGGTCGGGAGGCTGAGGCAGGAAAAGCCAACACTAGGATCAGCATTGATTCATGGAGAGACCTTGGTCTGGTCAGCTAACATTACTGCCAAGCAGCTGAAATATAGAGTGATATTGTGCTTTTAGCTGATGTGTGTCGCCTCACTGTTTTGAGCGATGCTCGTTCATATCTATGTAGAGCGAGCACAAGCGCAACACGAGCAACAGGACGCTGACTTTCGTTGACTTAACGGCCACAGGTGTCGCTGTTAACAAGACATTTCTGATTCTTACAAACAGTCCCTTTAAGACATGATCAGTGTCGCTATCGGTATTGTTAAAATTGGAACAAAAAGTATTGGTACTGTATCATATTAAAAACTCTGGTATCGCCCATCCCTAATTTCTGTGGACTATCATTACAAATGCATTTGTGATACGTCAATAACAAACATAATTCGCGACAAAATACGTTTCCTCAAAACGTAATAAACTGGCCATGAGTAGTATTCACTAGCTTTGCAAGTATTTGATCACAAATCAAAGTATTTGAAAAATGAAAGGTGTGACTCAAATGTAATGATGATACTGTAATGAGAGGCACAAACTGGGGCTAAGCAGTGTTTGTTTTGGTTTTATTTATTTTTTTACCTTCAAAATGTCTAGGCTATTAGTCCATCATATGTCTTTTGCATAGTTGTTGGTGCAGTCGCCGGAAGTTGGAGTTGTTCTATCGTCCATTGGGTCAGTTTCCATACTGATCATCCTGTCAGGCAGATCCCAGACAAGAGAGTTCAGTCCAGTCAGCGAACTCATTAGCAAGCTGCCTATAGAGCGCTACCATCCACATAAGGTAACATTGATAAAGCTCTACTTTTAATCACTGTCGTCATGCAGTAATCACTTAGGTCATTTGTGCAGTATGTTTCATTAAATCCTGGTGATTTGGTTACAGCTCTTTATTGATCCAGGTGTAAAACTGTAGAGGTTGCTGAAAGTTTGGAGACTTGGTAGATTAGAGTTATGCTCTCATAGAACTGCATTTTTATAAACTTTAGCAATCTGGTCATGGTTCCAGTTCTTTCTCTCAGTGTTGAGTGCTTGAGAACAGTCTTCACTTCACCTGTTATTGCTGTTGCCTTGAATTATAACTAGTGTTCAGGTTTGATATCTGTTGTGCTACTGTGTAAAATATGTCCATGTAAATATTGTTAAGGAAGCAGTGGGTAGAAATGGAGCAAATATGATTTAAAAAAGTTATTTTTATAAAACGGTCACTATATCCTGACAGTAGTGCATGAGACAGGTAATCTGATAAAAAAAAACTATGTGTCTCTGTGTCCTCCAATGAACTTCGGTGCCCCTAATGGCATCTGCAAGATTTCACAGACCGGAGGAAAAAAAACAATCAGAGCCGAGCTGGAGCTTTGCCGTCTCTGAGCAGCCATCAATCACTCGCGAACTCCAATCAATTGGTCAAACTAGGCAGCGCTGATCAAATATGAGTCAATATTCTGTTACTGTAATACCTATTTCTCTCCTTAAATGTTGTCAGAATCATCTTGTAGTGCACTGTTTAGCTGTAAAATGAGAAAGTTTGTGACCCGGCAGCCATGTTGAGATCAGTTGAGGAAATACCAAGCAATGCCCACCAGCCGGAGCAAACTTTCTCATTTTACAGCTAAACAGTACACTACAAGATGTAGTACAGAAACAGAATATTGATTCATATTTGATCAGCACTGCCTAGTTTGACCGTTTGATCGGAGCTTGCGAGTGATTGACAGCTGCCTCCGTTGAATGAGCAGCCAATAGGAACGCTCTCTCTCTGAAATGACCTGTGATTGGTCAAAGTATCCCGTCACAGGCTAGATTTTTTAAAGCCTGAAAACAGAGCCATGAAGAGGAGCAGAAGTCTAGTTTTCTCTCAGAATACTTGAATTACAATATGCTGAAAGGTTATTATGGAATTTTTATCCAATGATGCCAAAAACATTCTGCCTACTGCAGCTTTAATAGTTGTTAGACGTAAATTATACTTGGCAAATTAGATCCTCAGCACCCTCAACTGTGATTGAGATCAAAGTCGGACATTTATCTAACAAACTGAATTCACAGCAAACACCACATTTGTTTCGTAGCGCTTCAGTCATTTGCACAAATTGAAAATCAAATTTATTATGCATCAGAAGCCGTACATTGAAAGATAAGGAGCGGATATCTCACCCATCACACGATGGAGGAAGTCTCTTCATGTCTTGTGTGAGAGCATTACATAAGCTGGTAGAAAAGCGAACAGGACCCTAAATGCATGTATGAAAGCCTTCCTGTTGCTCGGTCCTAATTAGCACAAATGCAGCGCGTTTAAAAGAGAAGGGAGGAAGACTGCGTTTCCTGTGCACGCTCCATGTTTTATTAATATCAAAATGCACACACCCACTCTATACAGGAGCGTGTTACCAATACACATAATGCATTTAGCTATTCTTTGTGTGATTTTATGAGGATTAGTGTTTATGAAAAATCCTGGTATCGTGATGGAAATGTAGGCTGGATGAGTGAGGTCACATCAGTGGCATTCAGGACTGAAATGGGATCGGTGGTGCAGTTATTTAAACCTTTAAATAATGTGCTGTAAGATGTCATGGAAGAATTCTTTGACATGCATAAAATATGGCAACACAAACACAATTTGCGAACCAACAATGAACGCATTTGCAACTTATATTTGAATGTGTCACATAGAAAAAATAGTCCCACTGTTTTCCTTTTTGTGTGAGTCTCAGTTTGAGTCTGAACTCTGCCACTCTGCTCAAAGATGTATGAGTGTGTCACTCTCTGCTTTTCTGCGTTTTTCCCGCCATGACAGCCAAGGGAGTGAGCAAGACAAAGAGGGAGTTAAAGAGAGTTTCTGTTCAAGACAATGATCTAACCTGTCCAGGGGCCCCGTATATACCCTTCCATCTGCTCTCTATGGTGACAAAAGTTTAGAGCACTCACTTTAAAGCATTTACTTTCTGACAGTCAAAACTTGCGTTCAGTCTTGGGAGGAATGAAATATGCCTGAACAACTCTACACGTTGGAGCATAGTGTCGAGGTGTGACTCGTCAGTGAGCAGTGCTAACACAAAGATGAGTTCATATGTAGAGGGACCCTGACAGCCTGGACACACCAGGAACATCAGGAGTGCGTGGCGGCTGTGTTACCTGTTGAGGTCTCGCCTATTTTTGACGCATGCCGCGCATGTCTCACAGCAGCAACAAACAGTGAAAGTGATCTATTGACTGTACATTAACATCATATCAGCTACATCACTACAGTTTCATTGTCTAGACATCTGTAGAATATGTCACAGACAGTGAAGGTGATCTATTGACCGTATATTAACATCATACCAGCAAGACTTTATTACAGTTGCAATGTCTATCTGTAGAATATGTTACGGACATGAAAAAAAAGTAAAGACTTATTTTTGAATCAACACTTCCTGCTTTCATTTCAAAATAAAAGCCCTCAAGCGTTTTTTCTGTGGAAAGAATTCCTTCATTTGTTAACACAAGGCTTTTATTCTGAAATATGAGCAGTCAGTGCTGTGGAACATGCAGTGACTTAGAGAGCTCCATGAATTGATAAAGTATGGGGTTTAAATCAACACTTCCTGCTTTCATTTTGAAATAAAAGCCCTCAAGCATTTTTTCTGTGGACAGAATTCCTTCATTTGTTAATATGTCTGTTATTCTGAAATATGTGCCGGACACTATTATTTACAAATTACCACACGTTTCTTAACCTTTCTCTGTCTAAAATAAATATAAATAATATTTATAATGAAATGAAATGGCCATTAAAAGGCAAACTTTATGTAGAAAGAAAGGGCTGTCAGCAGCAGAAAAGAAGCAGACAAGCAGCTGAAACGCAGCTGGTGTGAACACCCGACTCGTTCACACCAGAGTCAGTGATACTGATACTGATAGAGAGTTCAATCATCCAATCCACCAAACAACTCAAAACAAGAGTCAACACCAACAGGAGAATACACTGTTTAGCATCGGCGGAGAATTTTGGCAAATTTTTCTTGGGCGCTACCCACATAATCAGCTGTGCTGTTCATCCCACAAATGCATGATCCTTACAAGTTGGACATCATTGTGAAGGTAAATAAACTAAAGGCTTTCCAACGATGTAAAATACAATGACCATTAGCATTGATAGAGAAACAGAGAAATAATCAACCAAACACAAATTTCCAAACTTTTTTTTCCAAGTTTATTTCTTTTGATTGCCGTCAGATGAGCACGTTGTCTTGTTCACTCCAAAGCATCATCTGTTTTTCTTTTTGTCCCAGTCATATTTATGTCTATTCTGTAAACCTACAGACTGTCTGTCTGACTCAACACCACTGCTACCATGGATGTATAAAGAGCCGGTTTGTTTACTGTTAATCTGTGAAAAACATTCCGATGTCAAAACATTGATTGCGCATCACGTTTTCCCCCGGTCACGCGCGGCCCACTTGCCATGCCTCTGCACTCCCCCGGGGGGACGCCCCACAGTTTGACAACCACTGTTTTAAACACTGTTGGGCTGCACAATGCCTAATGACTGACCAAACGGCAGGCTGCTTATTAAGCAGCCTGTCCACAGCTTGATTCCAGTTTCATCCAACCACAGTCATCATGTTCCTCCAGAGTGCGGATTCATTCAGCAATATGATGCTTCCTGTCAGCAGCTTCCATAGAAAGGAGCATCCACCCAGTGGCCCTGGGTAGTTTGCACATACTGCAGCATTGATGCTTTCATGGTTCTCTTGCTGAGTTACTTTTACAAAATGTTTGCAGCTGTTGTCAGGGTGCAAAGGTCTGTACTGTTTTCTGTGGAAACTTTATATTCAAGTGGGATTGTAGTCATCAGCCCGTGCACACATTTTGTACAGTATCTCACAAGTGGTGAATGCCAAAACAACAGCTACATTTATTCTTTTTTTTCATTTTGCTGCTTTACATTCAAGCCATTGTGTGTGTGAGAGAGCTAAACAGCTACTTCAAAATTGCTACACACCATCAAATTAGCTCAATCATGATTATGCATGAAAACTTCATATTAAGAGAGAGAGAGAGAGAGAGAGAGAGAGAGAGAATAAAGTAACAACCATGATCAGTTTCAACCTAGGCCTCAGTTTTCAGGTTCTTTCCATTGTGAATATCAATTCTGCATGAGAGGCAGCCCGGTCTCCCCCTATGAATTAGGGCGCTTGTTTACTTTCCTTCAGATCAGTACCTCCACCGGTGCCATGCCATTGTTCTGATGGCCCATTATTCCAAAACCACATGACCCACCCTATTTTGCCTCTGATTGGCTAACCCTGATATTCTTACCTTTACCAATCTCACTCCTCATGCCTAAACCTATCCAACCCAACCAACATAGAGTGCTACAGGAATGAGTCCTAAAACAAGCAATGAGTGAGCATTTCAGCACTTCCTGTTCCCTCGTCTGGAAGTCAACAGGTTTTTTGAATGGGTTTTCAGTTAGACGCCTGAAATAAGGTCTGTGGTTAACACAAGCTGAAGAGATTTTAAAATTTTGTTCTTCAACATAAAATACATCAATAAATTTCCCACTAAATGAGACTACTAAATGTCATCACGCCGACTCGTTACCGTGGTATGGTAACGTTAGCGTTTTAATTCTGCCGATTGTATTTAATCCTCAAAAATCATAAAAGTGGTGTTCATTTGTGAAGATTATCTTGATGAACAAAACGTGTCAGTATCATAAATGTTTGTTTGCCACAGAGCTTATTTTCTGCAGTAATCGAAAAATCCAATGGAAAAATCCCATTGGATTTTTGTCGAGGGAGCCCAGGGCGATTCTAACATCCTGGTTGGCCTTCAAAAATACATCATCCCTGGAGCACTCTATAGGGCTGACCCCACAAAGGACACGGTAATTTGTAAGTCATTTCGCGTGCAATAACAACGTCTTTGTTACTTTTGGCGTGTCATTTGTACGCCATGTAGTCTGTACTGACTGCAATGTGAACACATCTACGTTTATATGCTATGTTCAGAGCTAGTGACATAGACTAAAAAGTGAAAAAGGCTGCTTATGGTGGGTGGGTAACAAAAAAAATCTTAACTAAACTTTACTAGAATTGCCATGTACATACAGGTACATACATGAAATTTGACCTCTGTATTTAACCCATCCATTTAGGAGCAGTGTGTTGTTGTGAAACGTCCAGGGAGGTTCAGTGTCTCGTAGAGGACACTACGACATGCAGACAGTAGGAGTCGGGGATCAAACAGCCAACGTTGTGGTTAAAGGATGACCTGCTCAACCCACAGATCTACAGCCGCCACGAAGTTACATGACTGACGTTTGTGACGGGTTTTCCGTACTTACGTTGCGTTGTTTCCGTACATATTTAACGTAGTTTACGTGCTTATTTTAAGCTCAACTATGACATTTTTCCTAAACCTAACTAAGTTTTGTTGCCTTAACCTAACTGCAGCCGTTACCATTGTTTTGTTGCCTAAACATAACCACAATCATTTCATGGTAACATCGTGGCGTGAAATAACATCCTAAAATGCGTTATTATGACACGCGTTATGTCTTTAAAAATGTTGGTCTATTCATACACCTTCCCATTAGATTGGGTTGCTAGAGGATGATCTTCACAACACCCCATCGCTCACACTGCTGACACACAGGCCTTTAAATAGCAGCTAATTGAAGATTTTAAATGAAAATAGCCTGTAGAGTTTGACATTGGTCACGCAAAATCTCTGTTTACTCCGCTGGCTGTCAGTCTCCTGTCGTGTTCATGACATATCAGAAGAAATAGAAAAATCAACTTGTAACACTGCAAATCACATTATCACGTGCACTGTAATGATGCTGAAAAGGGCATTTCAGGTGTGTTTGTGTTTGTCATCAGACATGACATGAAGAAGGAAAGTAAGGCTGCAGTTTTTTGGAAAATAACAGAAATTACACCTCACGATGATTTGAGGTTTGTAAAAGAGACAAATTATGTTAAAAACAATCGGCAAGTGACGTAAAGTGCCGAATGTGTGTGCATGTTTGTGTCTGTGTATGCTAGTGATCATACATAAAGGTTGGACGTAAAGCATGTATCTCCATATTAGCGATATCCTGTTCCCAGCTAAACCCTGGTGCATATCGATTTGGAGTGCCCTCACCTCCAGCTCAAACAAACTGCTCCCAGCATGTGTGTGTGTGGGCAGCACTGAGGCAACCGAGTGAAAGATCGGCCAGACAACAACCTCACAGGGTCTCCACTCTGATGTGCAGCACAACTGCAGTTGATTTCTGTTTCCTCCCCATGCCTGATGACCATACAGCAGAAAAGAGCATTAGATAGGGATGTTAATAATTAACCATTTAACCATTAACCGATAATACAAATTTTGACCAATTAATGCTGACAGCTAAACGATTAAAATAAATATTAAACATTAAAGCTGCAGAGGGATCGGTCTGCAGGAATAATAATACCATTAAAACAAGAACTCTCTGCTGAGTGCAATGACACCTCCCACAAGAAACTCTACAACAAACGGTTCATGAGTTATAAAAGGGGGCGTGGCTAATATCTTGGGGCGTGGCTATGAGTCTATTTTTGCATGTAAATGACATCAGGACTGGACCCTTATCATGCCTGAGAAACTTGGGGCAGATCGGACTATGTACAGTTGAGTTACAACAACTTCCTTTTTCATGGTGAATGGCTCAAAATGGCTGCAATGCCACACAGTCAGGTCGTTCAGTGAAAAGCCACCGTTTGAATAACTTCATCCTTAAGGTCTTAAGATGGTCCTGACCAAATTTCAGGTCGATCTGAATAAATCTGTAGGAGGAGTTCATTAAAAGTACATGACCTATAAAACGCTAAAACTGGGCAAAAATCGCACATTAAATTAAAAATGGCTGACTTCCTGTTGAGTTTTGGGCATACCTCCAAGAGGCTTTTTGGTGTGTCTCTACATGTTACATCTGTCAGCCAAATTTCATACATGTTGGTGAAACCGGAGCGAGGGGCTAAATTTTTCCAACTTTCTAGGGGGCGCTAGCGAGTCATTATGCAACAGCCAAGTCCGAGACCCTTAAAATATCAAATTGTTCATCGCATCTGATAAGTGTGCCAAGTTGAACAACTTTTTGAGCATGTTATGGTCGTCAAATAGGCGATTCATTTGGGAGAAAAAGAAAAAGAATAAACACTACAGTTTCAATAGGGTCTTCGCTGGCCCGACGTTGTTGGTGCTCGGGCCCTAATTACATAAAAAGCTGAGCAGAACTCAGAGGAGCAGCTTGTCACCTAAAGGAGAATAGCTGGTCCACCTTAAAAGCTCACCTTAAGTGAGCCTGAGCTGGTGGCTGGCAAGCAAGACACGGGAACTTGGCTCGGGTCTGGAGGGGTTGCAGCATTTATTCACCAACACATAAACTGTAGACACACTGGACTGCTACTTTCGCAACTGCAACTACGCCACACTCGCCACCGCCGCCACACACATACACACGGCCCGCCAGACACTGGCTATCGTTACACCGGGCTGACAGAGAACGTCAGGCAGACACAAAGCTGACAACCTCACAGCTAAACTAAATGATGCAGTGGAGACTTTTACTGGGAAAGTGGCTGCATGTGTCCTCCACAATGCCCGCAGCATCGTGGCTGCTAACTCTCCCGGACGGGTGAACTGTTGTTTGTTGTGCTCATACACTGCAGCTGGTGATAAATGATGGATTTTACCTGTTTGTGTATCTGCTTATCATTGCAGCTGGGCAGCTTGTTAGGCACTAAAACCACAGCATCCCTGCATGCAACGCACTAATCTTGTCGGTGAACAGTTAATGATCGGTTAACGAGGGTCAGTTATCGGTCGGGAAAAAAAATCTAAATTATCATCCCCGGTATTGGATGTTGACATAATTACAGTGCGTTAAATCATTCAACTTCATGGTTGGATGGATGGTTTTGTTTTAGATTTTCTGTTGTTTTGAAGTCCAGCTTGGGCTCTCGAATATATTCGAGCATATTGGCCAGGAACAATCTGTTGATCATTGCTGACAATCAGTGTTGGGCAATGGCCCATAACTCCATATACCCAGTCGCTCCAACCCTGTTTTATTTATATTATATACTGTTGAAGAAGGGGAAATCATGGATGTATGTGTACCTTTCCAACAGTGGACCTTGGCGTTGTTGCACATTCACCAGCAGGGACCAGCAAGTTTTGGACAACCATTTTGGAGGTCCATTGTTGGTCATGATTTAAATCATGCTAAAATCATGTCTATGACCCTGTGGTGAATTTATCTTAATTTTAGCCATGAAGGAATCCGCAGTTATGAAAGTTCTTACGCAGCACTGCTCCTGCATGCTTGAGCAAGGATTTGAACAACTCACTAACACACAGTGTTATTTCACATTCCTCCATAGTGTGAGTTAGGGGTGCACCGGAACTGACGATAACCGCGATATTTAAAAATGAAATATTGATGTCATATTAAAATACACGTGATCATACTGTGTACTGAAATAATTCAGCACCTCTTAAATCATTTTATATATGCAGTTATGGTTACAGACTCTCTCTCCATCTCCCTGCACTCCAATTTTGAGTGTTCATTTGCTAAAAAAGAGACAAAATGCACAATAAATAAAGTTAAAGATGAATTTGACTGATAGCATTCATATTTTTTTCAAATTTTCAGTATTTTCTTTTTCTTACTGCGCTAACATTTGTTATTGTAAATTATTTTGGCCACGATAATAGTGTAGTGAAAGTCTGATATTGTGACATCTCTACTGTGAATGCCTTGGAGCCAACGGCATGCTTTCAGACTATGGGATGGCTATTTAACTGGCTACATCTTGAAGGAACCAGACTCCTTAAATATGATTTGTTATTAACTTTTTAGTAATGAAAAAAAAAATGTAATAAAGGAATAGCAGTAAGATTTTTTTTCATTTATATAAATCACTAACATCAGACTTTTACTAGACATTTTTCAGTCCCAAAAAACCCTCCCCTGACCAGTTTTCACAAGCACAGGGTTTCAATCCGTTTCATAATGCACTTATAAGTATTCTTCTTGTACAGTTGTGCATGCGCATAACATGAAAAGGTCTACACTTTTACTGTACAGACTAACAGAGGTTCACTGTTAGCTGGTACATAATGACACAAGTTCCATCTAGGAACAATATTGATACTCCAACATGGAAAAATAAAAAAGACATAAGGAAAATGTTTATTCTTATGTGGAAAATAATGATCTAAACATAATCCAGCTTGTCTATCATTACAACAACCATGTCTGAACACATAGCATGAAGTGTGTCTGTGCACAAGGCTTGCACGTTGTTCATGCACATTCAGTTACAACTTGGTCAGAGGAGAAGACGAACACACTGCATTTACAAAAGGATTCTATGTAAAAACATGATTGATAATATGTGTGAGGTTCTTCAACAGTTTTACTTCGCTGTCCTGCAACAACATGGCCAAGAAAGCACATATGTTTTCCAGATGCCTCTGTGGTCAAGGCAAAATGAGGAACAAAATAGTACGAAACTAATTTTATTGCACATTCTTTGACGACATTTTAATGGCTTTGACTTAACCCAGAGTCTGAATTTGGACATACAGTAAACCACATTCCTGGCCTGAAGTTTACTGTTCTAAATCCCAGAGCAGAAATGAAGAGAGACGATAACTTAAATGGAAACTTTAAAAACTTTATGGATCTGGCGAACATTTGCTGGCATATTGAGCAGGGAGAAGTTAAACATTTGCATAAACTACCCACATTGTAATGCTACAAAGCTGGTTACAAAATTGCCAAAGTTTCCCTTCCACTGTCCAAAACATTTCAGAAAAAAAGGCAGACGCGAGTGCTTGTCTGCTTTGCAGAATGGAAACGACTTCTGTGCTCTACTGTATTCTTTCTGTATTTTAATAAAATATATATTATGTATAGGCTACATAATCTACTGACTATGAGACTAGTCACAGGAAGTGCATTATTATCATACTGCTCACTCTCTCTCCTCCCCTGCAGTTTGCCATGTTATGATTTGAGCATATTTTTGTTTGCTAAATGCAGTACCTGTGAGGGTTTCTGGACAATATCTGTCATTGTTTTGTGTTGATAATTGATTTCTAATAATACATATACATACATTTGCAAGAATATTTGCCCACTCCCATGTTGATAAGAGTATTTCAAACTTGACAAATCTCTTTTTAAGGTACATTTTGAACTGAAAAAAAAATTGTGTTTAATTGCGATTAACTATAGACAATCATGTGATTAATCACGATTAAGTATTTTAATCGATTGACAGCCCTAGTATGCATCTGTCCATTTTTTGCAAAATTGAAATAACTACAGCTGCAGTAAGCATGCATTCGTAGAAATCAAAACAAAATGTGAGAAACTGCAGAGTGGTGCATAAAGCGAATGCAAAGCGGATGTACATGTAGTTAGCCTGTGTGTCCCACAACACTATAGTGGCGGCACTTTGCATGGATGGAGTCCCAAGTGTCCGCTGCCAGAAAGAGTCCATGATGGGGGAAATTTATAGCTCTGCTGACAAAAGGAGAATCAATAAGCGATTATGTGGATACGGCGCAGCATGATGTTATCACCCCTAGGGCATCCCACACTACACATTCACAAACGCAATCAGCTCACACAATACACACTTAATGTTTTTTTTTGTTTTTTATTACAATGCAACACGACATGCTCAAAAACAGGTGAGAAGAAGGATAATAAAAAGACAATACAGATACAGTTGAGGTGGTGCAGCAATCAATGCAAGGTGATGGATCCAACTGTTGTTTGTCACAGACACTGCCTTGGAACCCCAGGACCACTGTAACCCCCCACAGGCCCAGCCACGGCTCTTTGCACAGTTTGCTTTAAAAGCTTGCCTCAGTCCCTCCCCAAACAACAACCAACAATGGCAGACTTCTTCTCCTCCCCGTGGATGCTGATTTCACATTCACGTCTATTATGCATGAATGTCAATGGATGCAGTGAATCAATGCAAACAGAATAATAAATTGTGTATTCCACGGGTTCTTCCTGCCTTAAGAAATGGAGGAGAGAGAATTGAATGCCACAGTCTGCTTGGCAAAACAAGTTATCATGGTGGGAAGGCGGGCCTGATATTTTGTATTTTGTATTGAAGAAATGTGGATGTTCCCTTTTCAGCTCACCCGACTCGACTGTTATCAGGCCATTAAATAAGCGTTATCAGCCACTATAAGCACCATAGATGTGTGTCATTAGGGGCCTACTACACCTAAGTTGTAAAAGTGAAACTGAAAAAAACAACACGTTCTAACATGTTGTAAAACTGAATGAAACATCACATTTTGAACCCAAACAAAAAGGCTTCTTTAGGTTTAGGCATCAAAACTACAACTTCTTTAGTTTTAGGCAACATCAAAAACAGGTTTAGGCAATACAACTACAACTTTATCATAAAACTACAACTTTTAGGTCTAAGCAAAAAAAACAAACACTTGGTTAAGTTTAGGGAAAACATCGGTTTTTGGGTTAAAATAATTATAAACACAAAGACAATGACAGGTTGTTGGTTTCACATGGGATGTGAACTCCAGTCCCCTGGGTGTAAACCCTTCTTTAGGTTTAGGCAACAAAACTACAACTTCTTTAGGTTCAGGTAAAATAACCCACTTAATTAAATTTAGGGCATTTAGCATTAGCATTGTGTTGTTGGTTTCACATGGAATGCAAACTCTGGTCTCCTAGGTGAAAACCCTGTGTTTTGTGTCCCCGACCTCCACCCCTTATGAAGATGCACACTGTCACTGTCAGGCGCTGTAATATATTGTAATATATATATATGTACGCCTGACTTCCGCTTCTGCTCCTCTCATAATCACTACGCTCGCTAGAGGTTGCTGTTGAGTTCTTTTATACCTTCTTTCAGTGATCTACCGTGCGAATAGATGATAAAACCTACTAGTGGGTGTAGTAGACCCCTATTGACCCACATCTACGGTGCTTATAGCGACTGATAACGCCTACTTAATAGCCTGAAAACAATCTAATCGGCTGTTCGGATGCTCTGCAGCCTCGACATGGACACTGATGGTTTTGTACAATTGCAACTGGTGTGTTTATATATAGCCTCAGACCAGGTGCAACTGTTAAAAGAGGTTATTAAGTGTTTTGGTGTCAGCTGGTTGGTAAACAACTGATAACACTTGAGCGTGCACATGCCTCATTGTTTCAGCGTCCTCGGTGCATTCGGATATCTTCAGCGACTTCAAATGAAGAGGGCGTTGGTGTCTGCCTAGTTCTGAGCTCACATCTGTTTCACTGACAGGCAGAAAACAGAGAAGAAAGGGAGATAGAGGGGAGTGGGTGGAGGATGAGCTGGAGGGGGGGTGCAGGAGAGGAGATACCCAGCGGCTGGCTGCTAGTATCATGGGAGTTCAACAAAGTGCAGCAGGGCCCTCCAGCTGGAGGTTAGAGAGAAGCATCTGTGTGTCTGTACGCATGCACGTTTGTGTGTCACGCGTTTGTCTTTGAGCGCGATGTGCAAGTTGATTGTCCACTGATGTATACGCCACGTGTGAGTGTGTGCGTATACAGTAGGTGATGTATGTGTGTGTGCGAGAGAGAGAGAGAGAGAGAGAGAGAGAGAGAGAGAGACACATCACGAGTGGTGGCAGGTGTGGACCACAAATGAGGCCACTGACTGACGGCTCGTCTTTGTGGCCAGACTTGCCCCAATTTATCCTCTCTCTCCCTCTCCCAGACTTCAAGTCCCCTTTCACTTTGATGGACAATATGTCCCACTTCCCCGCAACACTCGACTGCCGTATAATTAAATGTCAAATAACTGTTAGCCATCACTCGGAAAGAGGATGTATTATTTGTGGCAAATAGAGCACTAAATCGGAGATAGAGAAATTCCTGACTTATTTGCAGCGTCTGTGCTTTTGCATTGATTGAAATATTGAGGACAATTGGATTGCTGCAAACCCTTGTTGCAAAGTTATTGTCTGTCCAAATTCAAAAATCAAAGCTTAAACTTTGGTTGCTAGCAGGCAACGTCAAGCAGCTGTCTATACCGTAGAGCTTCAGTATTTCACATCCAAAGTAACATTTTGAAAGAGAGTGCATATTGCCATGCCACGTACTGTAGAGAAAAGTTTTGAGAAAAGTTAAAAGAGCAAATCAGTGTTTTTGACCACAAACTACAGGGCTCATTTATTCAGGCTTTGCCTTTAATATGTCACCCACTACTACTGAAGAGTTGAAGTTTAAAGTCATTAAATACAAATATGATTTTAGTAGTTTGGTGGTGGACCATCGTTAAAGGGACTGTTTGTAACTTCTTACACGTATAAATCATTGTGGGTTGGTGTCCCATGCTCGCTCGCGTGTGGCTACGCTGTTCAGACTCAGACTCCAACACAAACTACAGTGAAGCACCAAAACCTCTTGCTGTACTCTGCTCCTCTGCTCCTCTGCCTGCTTGCCTTCACTCACACACCGCGCTCGTTCTCGCTCTTTCGCTCCACCTCTCACGTGCATGCTGCTCACTCCACACTGCAGAAGAGTTAGTTCAGCTCTGAGAATATCTAGTGAATGTACAGTGGACGTTTGTGCAGAAATAACTGCTGCAGCTCCTCCAGACCAACAGAGGTTTCCCGTGTCTTGTGAAGTGACGGGGCTCCGCAGAGAGAAACGTTATCGTCCCCTGTTCCCTCCGGCTGCGGTCGGGAGGCTGAGGCAGGAAAAGCCAACACTAGGATCAGCACTGATTCATGGAGAGACCTTGGTCTGGTCAGCTAACATTACTGCCAAGCAGCTGAAATATAGAGTGATGTTGTACTTTTAGCTGACGTGTGTCTCCTCACTGTTTTGAGCGATGCTCCTTCATGTCTATGTAGAGCGAGCACAAGCGCGAGCAACAGGACGCTGACTTTCATTGACTTAACGGACACAGGTGAAGCTGTTAACAAGACATTTCTGATTCTTACAAACAGTTCCTTTAAGTCACTATCTATCGCCAAATGAGGTAACATGATGGTGATTGAGCCTATGGCCCACTGATTAAAGCCTTTGCATTTGCAGTATTACGAACTGGGTGTCTGTGGCGACATTTCCGGGAAAAATCACAAGCGACAATCTCTGGAAGAGAATTCTGAAAACACACCTGCAATTACCAGTTATCGCCATAGGTGCCCCAAAGAGACTTGCACTTTTTTTGACTACTTATAAAGCTGTAAACACAAAAATGACACATTACCACCTTTGTGGCCAACGTGTTAAAAAAAACAGTTGCCTTATTAAACATCCAGCAGTCATGGGACAACATTAGCTTTTTTTGCTTAAAGGTACAGTGTGTAGGATTTAGTGGCATCTAGCAGTGTGGTTGCAGATTGCAACCAACTGAATACCCCTTCGCTCACTCCTCCCTTTCCAACGTGAGCCCCCGAGTGCAAAATCGTGGTAACGCCGTTCTCCTCGCTCCGAGGCTATCCTTACCGAAGTAACACTACTTTAGGAGCAACGGAAGTCTGACGGCAGGTGGTGGTACCACGGTTTTGCACTCTGTGGCTCATGTTACTGCAGTTTCACAAGCGTGTCGGAGATCTACGGTGGCCTTCAGGTAACGTAAAAACGTGAAAGTCCCTCTCTATAGCCGGTGTTTGGTTAGTCCGTTCTGGGCTACTGTAGAAACATGATGGAGCAACATGGCGGGCTCCTTAAAGAGGACCCGCTCCCTATGTAGATATGAAGGGCTCATTCTAAGCTAACAAAAACACAACCATTCTTAGTTTCAGGTGATTATACACTAATTAAATCATATGTGACGTCACCTTGATTGGGCTCACTTGGGCCTTCCAGGCTGTAGATGTGCTCACTGTCTCTCTCCCTTCCTCCAGCCGTAGTCTACATTTTAAATGCCATATTGACCATCTAGCAAAAAAATTTAAATTCACACTGGGTTTTCTGTACAGGCCAAGACAAGTCCAGTTTTTCCATGGCATCAAGAAAACGCTTAGCTGCTGGCCTTTTCCTGACTCTGATTGATTTTGGTGATACTATTTACAGGTTGTCCAAACTTGACCCCCCTGTATCACTCAGCCCTGAGGTATGTCACTAATTCTAGCTTCAGGACCCATCATTGTACCTTATACAGCATGGTAGGATGGTCATCCCTCACTCTGCGGAGGGTACAAGACCGGTACATTTTAGTCTATAAGATCACCTGTTAACTTTTCTTCTTACTTGAGCCAGAAGTTTGTAATTCTCCAAAATAGTTCTAATCTAAGGTCACATAAATGGCTTCAATTTAAGGTTCCTTCTATCAGTACAGAAGCTGGTAAAACAAGCCTGTTCCACTACGGTCCTGGTCCTGGAACGATCTGCAGGCCAAGCTTAAACTTGAGACCCTTAACTCTTTAAATGATTTTTAAACATAGATTAAAGGAAGTGGTCACTGCTACCTGTGTTGCTTTAATTAAACAACTAACACATGCTGCTCTGGTAATGCACTATATAGTATGATGTAATGTATTTTGTTGAACCTATTGTTGCCGCTGCCATTCAATATTGTCTTGTTATGTGTTGGATGCTGATGATTTGACCCTGTCTTGGCTAGGTCTCACTTGTAAAAGAGGTTTTAATCTCAATGTGACTTCCTAGTTAAATAAAGGTTATATACTGTATGCATATATAGTAGGGATGCACAATCTGACTTTTTCGGTTTCAATACTGTTCACCATACCTGAACTTTGGGTATTGGCCAATACCAAGTACCAATCCAATAGCGTTTCATTAATCAGCTGTATGCCTCACTGTGTGGACGTGACTGGGATCATTCTTCTATTTGTACAGGCTTGACTTAAACATTGCTTTCCTAACTTTGTAAAACAAAAAGTTACAAATAAATACATAGATAACATAACATCGGTTTAGTGAATTATTTATTACTAAAACAATAAATCGTACACCAACAATTTGGCAAAAAAATCTTCAAAATTAACAGGAATTTCAATTCAGGTGTAAACCATTTTAATGCAGCAACACATTGGTCAAAGCTTAAACAGGAATTAAAATTCCAGTATATAATGTATATAGTATACAAACATAGAATTGAATTGAATAGATCGGCCCCATTGTCACGATACTCAATCCAACCATTTGAGTCAGTATCGGCACGATATCCGATCCAGTATCAGTATTGGTGCATCCCTAACACACAGTCACACATTCATCTTTTTCAAGAGAGATGTGCAAAAAAGTGAGAATAACAGTTGGAGACAGACATTATTTTACACATTGAAAGTTGAAAGTACAATATACCATTGAAGCACATGAATCAAAGTGTCCAGTCCATAGTGTCCATTTAAACAATATCTAGGGTAAGAAAACATTGACAGTTACTTTACTCATATCAATACACATTAAACAGTGCTTGCACCTTGAAACATCACAGTCCTGTCAAGCACAGTATAAGAGCAGCATGATATGACAGCTCAAAGACCTTGGAGAATAGTGTGTCATCATTCAGCCATCTGAAATAGGCAGTTTCCTACCACCTTATTTAATATGCTGTGTATAGGAACATTAATAGTACAGGAGCTGACATAGAACTTGGATTAAATCACTCATCTTGTTTCCAAAGGAGAAGCATGCATCACAAAGTAAAGTATTGATCTGTCAGACAGTACCCTTGGTGTTCTTGAAATAACTCAACTTTAAGTTATTCTCCTTTCTCTCCATCTCACCACAAAACTCTTCCCTTTTATTTTAAAGGCTATAGCCCCTGTTTTTTTTTTTTAAAGCACTACTATCATCCAATGAGAGTGCATCTTTCCAAAAATAGCCTTTGCAGATATGTCTTCTCTTAATGCAAAACATGTGTCGTCGTCCTTCCTTGTTGTGAGCAAATGCAATCATCCCACAAAGCTTTACATTTTTAATGCCGTGAATCCCGCTCTGCTGTTAAGCATTTTCTCCCAGGTGGCCTTGAATTTCCGTACTCAACGCTGTATGGAGAAGTGTTGTGGCTGAAATGCACATTAACATGCAACAGAGTAGTAATGTTGCTACGTCTGAGATACTCATTTGTGCATGATGTAAAAAAGGTACGAGGCAAAAGCAGATGGACGTTTGTAAAGACTGTTGCCATAGAGCCTATGTATATTGCTTTAATGGCTAATTCAACATCTGGCCGAGGGACAACAGTTGAAAATACTGAAAATACACAAAATGAATAAATATGCAAAACATGGCAACACACACCAGTATATTTGTATGGGTATTATGCAGGAAGTGAACATGCAGGTGGAGAATGATACAGAAATTCCACATTCAGCTCTGTTATAGTCAAAGGAACCTAAGCACATTTTCACACAGTGCACAGCATCCCCTCCACACACACACACACACACACACACACACACACACACACACAAGCCGTAGCTCAATCAAGTGAAGGAAATGGCATGCGTTCCGTGTCTAATTGAAAGTAAGCAGATGGTTGTGGGCTTTCATAAAGGGAACTCAACATCAGGTGCTGAGACGTTTTAGAAGAAAATCACGTCAGGGGTGCGAAGAGAAATGTGAACAAATCTCAGTTCCGTTAGATCAGACACAGGCAGGCCCGCACTCAAGAGGGAGCCTTCTAATCGATACTAAAACAGTGAGAACAAGTCCAGGCCAAGACACAAGAGAGCGATAATGAGAGGGGAGAGGAAGAGGTAGGGAAAGAGAAAGTGAAGATGGAGGGGGG
>CAKAOH010019543.1:19024-41703 GCA_916701665.1 Sebastiscus tertius
CAGTGAGAAAAAGAGATTAGAGACAGAAGAGTGGGTGAGGCAGAAAAGAGAATAAAAATACAGACGTTTTGGCAGGGGCTCTGCCTCTGAGCAGCACGGCTGAAGATTCACTATCTGGCAATGTAACTGTTTTAAACAGCTTTAAACAAGTGTTCATTTTGCCCGGAGACGTGTGACATAATCAAAGAAAAACTGCAGTGAGTGGATGAAGAGACAGGCATGAGGCAGTAACGGAGGTTACAACATTGTAACCCTAGTTCCATAAGCACAGACGGAGCCTTCTATTGGACTCTATGGGGAATATCCTCCTCCGGTCACACAAATATGAATATGGGAATATGTGTGTTACCATAGTGATATAAGGCGGCGTGCTGTGCTGCCTGGCATGACCACGCCCTCTTCAGCGGGCGCCGCAGCTGCGGCAGGGCCTCCTTGGTAGAGAGCTCCACTTGTGCTTATAGAACTAGGGTTACAATATCGTAACCTTTGTTCTAACTCACACAGGCTCCGCCCCCTACTGGATTGTGGGTACAATGGGTGGAGCCTGATAGATGTACACCCTGCAGCGCCAGCTAAGGATTAGACACTGTGGTAATGCATGTATGCAGCAGACACGTCCTGATTGCTCGGCTACCTTTATGCAAATCTCAGTGGCGAAAATGTGCAGGCGGAGCCTGTGTGAGTTAGAACATTTAGCCTTCTAACATCTCAACCCAATCTCATGGGAAGGCGTATGAATAGCATGACATATTCACGTGTCATTCTAATGCATTTTAGGTTATTCGCGTGTCATTTCATGCGTCTCATCTTGTTACCGTGAAACGGTCACAGTTATGCTTAGGCAACAAAACCACTTAATTTGGAAAAACATCATGGTGAGGCTCTAAAAAAAAGTATATAATCTAAGTAAAATATGTACATAACAACATAACATAAGTACACACTACGTCACTAATATAACTACAAAATATTTCAACAACACTTTGGGACACAAATACCGGCCTCCTGGACGAAAGTCCTGTGTTTGTTGGACCCATCCACCCACCATTAACTTTTTATTCCATGTCACTAGCTCTGAGCATATTTACTTAGATGCATTGCAGCCAGTACCGACTACATATTGTACAAATGATACGCCAAAAGCAACAAAGGCGTTGATTTTGCACGCAAAATGACTTACAAATTAGTGTCATTCATACGCCATCTGGTGAGACTGGACTGGAAAATGAGATGCTTTTTTTAACGTTGCAAATCCTGATGAGCATAAATCCTGATTCAGTCCCTCACTAATTACATACCTGTAAATACCTGTTTTAAGAGATGGGATGACACATGAGCATGCATAACGCTGTAGAAAAACATGTAGTTACTGATACAGCCAACTACAGGTTAAGCTCCGGTGCCCTCTCCTCTCTTTCCCCTGGTAGCCTTAGAAGTTTGGCCTTTGATCGTTATTTGGTCTTATATCTAAGCCGGCTGCTGTGGTGAGGTAGTTTTCAGAGCAGTACACAGTTTATTAGATTTTGCAGGAAGTAGCACTCTCCTGAAAAATGAGGATTAAATCGTCCTGCAGGAAAAGCTGTATTGCCCCTCAATTGATGTGGTTACACACCCGGGAGTGCATAGCGTGTCTGGCACAATGCAGCCGGTATCACTATGGATGGGTTCCTTATGGGCGAGCTCTTGTGGCTTCTTATCAACATTTGATCCAAATTGCATCATGTTCTTTTAATGAGGTTGCAATTCAGCTCGGGGGTGCGTTTCCCAGCGATTGGAAAAATAAGTCAGGCTCACACAAACACATACAGTATGTGTAATGTGCAGAGTGCACACATGTGTGAGTGTATAGGCAAATGAACATGTGTGTGTTGTTTTTGTGTGTGCGTGTTCCTACCAACAGAAGTTGGTTCAAGTGGTCAGCTCCTCTGCAAAGCTCAGCAACCAACAGTTACCCATAACACCCGTCTCTTCATTGAGACATTTACGTGTATCTTCAGAGAACCGTAATTCCAGCATTAGTCTTTCCTGCACTCACACATGTATATACACACCCACTGCACCTTTGTAGACATTATTGTCAACCTATAGTGTATTTAAATATTGAAAAAAAAAAAAGAGTCATGTAGATTTTCCAGACATTTATTTTATTTACTCCCACTAAGCACATCATCTAGCCTCATTTAGCCCCTTCAGAAAGACACATGGTTGGACAATCGCGCCATGCCAACAGTGGGCTATTCATCCTTCTGGAGGATTTATGCCTGAAGCTTTTTGGCAACGCTTTGGATTGGAGATAAAGAATTGGCTGCTGAAGGAAGCGCGATCAGTAAACACAAAAAGCAAGCACACAGATTTGGGATTCAATGTGTAACACCATGTTCTGAAAACACCCCCATCTTGGTGTTTCAGCTCAACTTCAAAAGGTCTGCGTGCGTGTGAATTTGCGCGTGTTGTACATGTGCATGCATGTGTGTGCATGCCTGAATCCAGGCCATTTGTGTTGTACATATTTATTTGTGTACTAAAATATGTTGGAGCATTACCATTGCGCAACACCTTTTTCATTCCACTTGACAGACTAGCTAAATAGTGCAGGGCCCTAGAGCACCGAATGCATTAGGAATGCATGCAAGTGACAATGAATTAGCTATAAATAACTTTAAATCAATACACCCTCCATTAAACAGCTCTGTTCACACCAGCCGTACATTAGCAATGCCTTCAGAATAAGCATATTTATTTAAAAAAAAAATATGTCACGTAACTCTACTTGTGAGCCACCCACTCAACGAGACTCCGAGAGCCATGCATATGTTCGCCAGTTGCTGTGATGCTAAGCCATACCTGCCAAAAGCTGATTTCTAAAAATAAGGACGGCTCCCCAATGCCAGAACACACACACACACACACATACACACACACACACACACACACACACACACACACAAACACACATACCGCCTTCAAACTTTCTCTGCAAAGTCCCTCATAGTCCTGGCTCAATATAATGACTCCCATCTCGGAATAAACTTTCCCCAGCATGGCAGATGGCAATGATTTACATCTAAAACAACCGCCTTATCTGCTGCTCATGGCTGCTGCTGCTGCTGGAGGAGAGACGGGTTCAAATGATCCTTGGTTTCCCCCTCTCTTCAGCCACGGCATGACGGGAGACCACTCACACACATATGATATTGACCTGCAAGCCAGCTAATGAGAAGCAGGAGCTGGACATGTATCTCAACACTGGAGAAAGCAAATATATGTGTGTGCATGTGCGTGTGTGTGTGTGAAAGCTGTTGTCCAGAGGAGTACTGAGTGGATCCTGTAGCAATGCTGCTCCTCTCAGCCAAGAGAAGCTACCTCACATATGGCTTTAATGTCACACAGTGTAGGGCTTGTCACAGAGAGTATACTGGTACATTACAAAGCATGCACAGTGTGTTAGAAACAGCACTGACATCTGCATCAGTCAATGTCTTGAGTTGATCGATGTTTTTAACACTTTGGACAAGTGAAAAAACAATCCTGTGTCCAAACTTACACTTTAAACAAACCGGTATCGGTAATAACGCTATGCTGAAGAGTTGCTGTGAAGTTGGTTGCACCAACAATAAATGCCAAAATCTCTGATCTCTGATTTGTTCCTCTGCCGTGTCCTAAAAAAGATAAAGTAGAGGGGCTTTATGGCTCCGAGCTATAGACCAAACCAGCATGGCTTTATGGCTCCAAGCCATAGACCAAACCAGCATGGCTTTATGGCTCCGAGCTATAGACCAAACCAGCATGGCTTTATGGCTCCGAGCTATAGACCAAACCAGCATAACATCATTTCCGAGGCTGCGCTCCCTTTCCGGGGAAAGAAACTCGCTGTCACAGGAGGGAAAATTATGAAAAGCTGTTGTGTGGGTTAACTGATTAACGTTGTGTAGCAGATTAACGATACTGTATGTGAATATTCACTGTCAGTGCGGTAAATCGCTAAATGATGCTGGTGACAGTGACTAGCATGGCGAGCTAACGTTAGCTTGAGAGGGAGGTTGAAGCAGTAATACAGTCGTACATTAACGTTATAGCAGCATCAGACTGTCGTCTCCAACTAAATCTCAGCCTATAGATCAAACAGTATGGCCTAACGGGATATAATCAGATATGTAGAGATGTCTGGATCAGTAATATCCGTCCACTGTGTTGGACGGGGGAAGACTGAAGGGACATGGCGGTGATCGACCTTAATTTATTAAGGTATTTTGAACGCTCAGGTTCAGGCAAGATCGCAAAATAATAATTAAACATATGTATAAAACAAATGTTTGTATAACAAGAGATGAATGCATACAAATTTGTCAAAATTACAATCAAAACATACGTCAGATTGCACTGAAGTCTTTGGGATCTTCGGTTTTCTTTCCCCCAAAAGTGGGTGCGGCTTTGGCTTTTTGCGAAGTACCCATATGTACCCTTTGTGTTTGATGTGCCGGTCTGATGTATAGAGCTGAGAGGACTACAGAGTTCTAAATCTCTGTTGGGGATATAACTACGAGCAACTCCTTTCACAACACACATAATCATCCGTGATCCATTGCTGCTATAAAAAACGCTGGTTAGAACAGTTTCAGCTCATTCCCTCTCCTCTGCAGTCATGGTGAGTGTTAGCAGAAGTGGCGGGTAGCATTCATCCAAGAGCACCCACAGCCACCAAACACTGTTACTTCATGTGCTCTCTGTCAGAATAAAACCACACATGCATGCACACACACAATCACGCACACAGCCTAACAGCAAAAGGTCAGAGAGGTTTTGTTTTCATCTAGAGTGATGTCAATACTCTGTCACCCTGAGCCATTCGGAAAGTGTTGCGATACTGAGCCTCTGTTTTAGTGACACTTTGGTCCCGAAAGAGCCCTCAGGCTCTCAGGCTGAAAATGTATCTCTCTGTATTCAACCTACAGCTTGCCAGGACAGTTCTGTCTGGAGGCACTTAGGGGGCAGAGTAGGGGACATCTCTCCTTCTTATTTTCTTCTCTCTTTTTGTCTGTCTTCTTGTATTTTCCCTTTACAACCACAGATACATGCTCCACTTGTCATGTGAATGTGAAAAGTGGAAAAACAAAACAAAACTAGAAAAGTGCATTCAGTAGAGTGCAGATCTCTGCCAGGTGTATCTCCCTCTCTCCTCCCAAACAAAGAAGAGTTGAATCTCACTAAATTGTCCCTCCTGGCTTCCTTACAGTCAAGATGGTGGCAAAGATGACAATAAACGTATCGGGTATGGAGCAAAGACAAACAAACACAGGACTTTCAACCAGGAGACCGCTGTTCATGGTCCGTGTGAAACTAAAAGTAACCGTTGACTTGTTTTGACACATGTGTCGTTAGGCAGTGAAGTTAACGTCAACCACGACTGTTGAGGCAAAAGCCAAAATGTTAAGATGATGATTTTTATTTTTCATATCTAAGATGCTCTTTAAAGGGACTGTTTGTAACTTTTTACATGTATAAACCATTGCGGGTCGGTGTCTCATGCACGCTCTCGTGTGGCTACGCTGTTCAGACTCAGACTCCAACACAAACTACAGTGAAGCACTAAAACCTCTTGGTTGTATCTAGTGAAGCCCGTCTGTTAAACAGTGTTGACCGTAGCTTTGGTCTCCACGACCGCAGTCTCTGCTGTACTCTGCTCCTCTGCTCCTCTGCCTGCCTTCACTCACACACCGCGCTCATTCTCACTCGCTCAGCTCGCTCCACCTCACGTGCATGCTGCTCACTCCACACTGCAGAAGAGTTAGTTTAGCTCTGAGAATATCTAGTGAATGTTCAGTGGACGTTTGTGCAGAAATAACTGCTGCAGCTCCTCCAGACCAACAGAGGTTTCCTGTGTCTTGTGAAGTGACGGGGCTCTGCAGAGAGAAACGTTATCGTCTTCCGACCAAAACTCCGGTGTCTCCCCTGTTCCCTCTGGCCGCGGTCGGGAGGCTGAGGCAGGAAAAGCCAACACTGGGATCAGCATTGATTCATGGAGAGACCTTGGTCTGGTCAGCTAACATTACTGCCAAGCAGCTGAAATATAGAGTGATATTGTGCTTTTAGCTGATGTGTGTCGCCTCACTGTTTTGAGTGATGCTCGTTCATGTCTATTCAGTGCGAGCGCGAGCAACAGGACGCTGACTTTCGATGACTTAATGGCCACAGGTGTCGCTGTTGACAAGACATTTCTTACAAACAGTCCCTTTAAGGCAAAAGCCAAAATATTAAAATAAATGATTTTTATTTTTCATATCTAAGTTGCTCTTTAAATACCATGGGTGTATTGGTAGGTCAATAATGAAATATTGCACAAGAGGGCAGCGCTAAGCAGTTGAGTTCACCTGAGATGTAGGAGGAGATGCTAGGTTAATTGATTGCAATTCACACTTCCAGATATCCAGGTGGGAAAAGACAATGCGTAAATCTGCAGGAAAATAGGGCTTGCATCAGCGTATAGATGACCTCAGGGACGCTATTGGTATGTATTAGTTTCTTGAGTGATAATGATAATGTGTAAACAGCATTATATAGATGCTTATTATTTATAATCTGTTTAAAAGCTATGGTGGTGCGCAGGTTGCCGGTGATTTATTTATGGTCAGCGATGTTTGGAAGCACTGTGCACTTGTATGTTAATTGCGCCGATAAATTATTTAATTTAATTATTTAATTTATTCGGCTTGAGCAGTGTGGTGTTAATATTTTGATTGAGGACATTTTTATGGTGTTGGTTACTGACTATATTTGACATTATTATGGCGTTTAATCAGATGGTTGATATATGATGGAGTTAGGTAATGATAGTGTGTTTTCTGGTGATTATTATCAGTATAAATTGTATGTACGCTTTTGGGAGATATATTATTTCTTAGATGTACTGATAATTGACCTGATTTATTTGAGCGTGATTAATAATAATGGAAATGATAATACCTATTGGTAAATTGCTGTCGATTTTTGGTTTGTTTGGAGGTAACAAAAGTAACAAATGTGATGATGCTGATGAAATGTGAAGCAGACAAAAGGAAAGGAAATTATCCAGCACTTGTTGTTCATAATGACCGTATGGTTTAATTTCTCCCTCTCATTTGTTTTTTCTTTAAACGTTATCAACCTAACTTCCTCCTAACATCAATCTCCTATCAATCTCCAAACAAAATTCAACATCAAATAAATGAACTGTGTGCATTGCTATGGACTTTAATAAATGCAAGAGAAAGGAGTGAGTTGTCCTGTGCGTCATCTGTGGTACTCTAAGCCATTTGCTTAGCAACAACGACCAACGGCCTAAACCTAACTTCCTGCGAAAACAGAAGTTTATTTGAAAGGACACTACTCATGTAACAAGCTTATATTGACACGCTGTCCCTGTCATGTCCAAAAGTAATGCATAAGGGGTACCCGTGTGTTGGTCTCCGATGCCGAGGGGCACCGACAGCCCGTTCTCAGGCCGTCAAATACTGACTCTTTGTCACAGCCGATGGCATGTGATCCCGCCGCACAAGGCACCCTTTAGCACCCTTTAGCACCAGTACATGGTCATGCGGCTACAGTAAATACTCACAGGAAGTACGCCGGAAGTGTGGTGACTGTGGTAATTTAAAGAGCGAAAAGAAACAAAGGGCAGGAGGGGAGGTGGATGGGCCCAACCAACACAAGGCTTTCATCCGGGAAACCGCTGTTCACATCCCGTGTGTGGCACCCTGGACATTTTAGTGATAAGGATTGTGCTCAGAAATACTGAGTTGTTACCTGTGTGTTATTATTTTGGTGCCCCCCATCATGGTTAATTTTGTTCAGTGGTTGATATAATCAGTCTTTTATAGAGTGCGTATTAGAGGCTGCACAGTTGCCATTGTGTTTTGGTAATTTTAGTTTCATGACAGATTTAGCTAATGTTATATTGTGCACTGAATTACTTTAATTTCATTACTTTATATTTACTTAGTTATATTTAGTTACTTTTATAATTATTCTTCCGTAGCCGGAAGTCAGCCCGGTACGAGAATAAGACAGTCAGGATAACAGGATACAAGGAAGCCGACGTTCATCCATGACTGTCCTTTTACTGTGTTTACAGTGTAATAAATGTACCTGGCACCTGGATGGAAGAAACAGTGTCTTCATTCAGTGTGTGGGTAACACTTGCGTTAAGTTTCACTTTCACTTAACAATCAGCTGTTCGTCCTTGTCCTGTGTTCACAAAGTTCAGTTTAATTTTCACTGCACAAACATGGTAGTTTTAAGCCCAACCCTGTAGCTCTTTCCTAAACCTAAATCTAAAGTGGTTTTGTTGCCTGAACCTAAAGTGACGCCAAGGGTAACTATAGTGGTTGACGCAAAGGGGCGTGACGAGTTGGGATGAAAAGGTGTTGGCACTGGCTAAGCGGCGGTATTTAATGAGTTGGGAGTGAGAATGTGTTGATAAAACAGTCAATAAAATGTGTTTTTCAAAACTTGTGAATCACCGCAACTTTGAGATGTCCTTGAGCATACAGTTACAAGTGAGCATATAAAACATTAGGCTGATGGGTCCAGTGGTAAACCAGATTAGCCGTGGATAGACAGACAGACACACAACCAAATGCATGATCTCCACACAGGCTTTTACCTAGCGCAGCTAAAAATGAACAGGAGTCCAGTGCTTCAGTTATATAATTGTGAACTTTCATGGTGTCATGGATTGTGCTTGATAGCTGTGCAGAGGCTAGAACAGCGTGAGTTACCTGTGAGTTGGATGAATAAGAGGTGTCTAAAAGCACATTCAAAGAAGGATGTGAAGGACTGCTTGAAATACTGTAGGGGATGAAAGCAAAGGAATACTCAAATGGATTTAATAATCCCATGCATTTAGCTCATTCTGTTTAAAACACATTTTGAAATAGCTCGCCTTTCATCACGAATTATAACTTGACTGCAATATACTTCTTTTACACTCACTCACTGTTGTCAAGTGAGTGAGTGTCTTCTCAATGGGTGATGTCACTTGAGCCCCTCCCTCTTTACTAAGCAGCTCTGATTACAGGATAATCATCTATTGATCCTGAATATGCATTAACTTGTATCAGAGCTCATAAGAATCAGAAGCATGTTTCCTGTTCATTAGTGATGCCACATATACATCAGACCAGCACATACCCACTTTTGGGGGAAAGAAAACCGAAGATCCCAAAGACTTCAGTGCAATCTGACGTATGTTTGGATTGTAATTTTGCCAAATTTGTATGCATTCATCTCTTGTTATACAAACATTTTATATATTTTATACATATGTCTAATTATTATTTTGCGATCTTGCCTGAACCTGAGCGTTCAAAATACCGTAATAAATTAAGGTTGATCACCGCCATGTCCCTTCAGTCTTCCCCCGTCCAACACAGTGGCTGGATATCGCTTATCCAGACTTCTCTACATATCTGATTGAATCCCGTTAGGCTAAGTGTTGTCTGTAAATAACCAACGTATTAACAGCCAACTGTTTGATCTATAGGTTGAGATTTAGTTGGAGACGACAGTCAAGATTCAAGATTCAAGATGTTTATAGTCACACAGGTTATACAAGTACAATCGTGTGAAATGTTTTTGCTGGGAAGCTCCATTAAAAATAATAAGTTATTTTACAATAATAAAAGGAAATACTTTGTACAAAGGCATATTAACAACATATACAGTATATACAGTATAAGATATATGATTGAGGTATTGCACTTGTTTATTGCACTTTTTGTGTGAGGAAGTGTCGTATGAATTATCTATTCAAAAGTCTGATGGCCTGGGGGGGAACTGTTCCTCAGTCTGCTGGTGTGAGTCCTGGGGGTCCTGTATCTTCTACCAGAGGGCAGGAGGGAGAACAGGCTGTTGTGGAGGTTTGTGGTGTCCTTAATGACCCTCAGGGACTTCCTGAAGCACCGCTGGGTGTACAGCTCCTGCAGGCTGGGCGACTTGCACCCGGTGATGTGTTGGGCCGAGCGCACCACTGATGCTGCTATAACGTTAATGTGTGACTGTATTACTGCAGCAGCCTCATACTCAAGCTAACGTTAGCTAGCCATGCTAGTCACTGTCAACAGCATCATTTAGCCATTTACCACACTTACAGTGAATAGTCACGTATCATATGAGCCTCAAATCTCAGTGTGAAAGCCTCGGTTAACCCGCAAAACAACAGCTTTTCAGCATTTTCTCTCCCGTGACAGCGAGTTTCTTTCCCCGGAAAGGGAGCTCAGCCTCAACGATGACGCCATGCTGTTCTGGTCTATAGCTTGGAGCCATAAAGCCATGCTGGTCTGGTCTGTAGCTTGGAGCCATAAAGCCCATGTAATTTTTTAGGACATGCAGGGGAATAAATAGGAGATCAGCAACTCTTTGGCATAGCGTTATTACTATTAGCATTTTTTTTAAAGTAGAAGTTTGGAGACATATCTTAACTTCTTCTATGTACGATGTTACCGTCTACAAAAGATTGCTTTCCTCCAAAAGGGGGCGTGGTCATGAGAGCTTACTCTGGGTGACATATTGCCTGTCTGATGTATAGTAAGAACGTTGCTCCTTCCCAGTCAGTTTCAGTCAATCCATGCAATTTGAACAAAGAGCAAAGTGGAATCCACAGTCTGTATCTGTATCGACCGCAAAGTCACACTGACATGACATGACTGATGGTTTGTGAGAGGGGGATTCCTATTAATTGGTTATGTAATCTAAACCCTACATTTGCACTGCCGTGTTGTTGGTATCTGACGTGGGTGGCGTAAAGGCCATCTGGCAGCTGTGTATGCTCCACAGCAATCAGCCTCACTTTCTCAAATAGCATTGACATGTTCAAGAAAAGTCAATTTGCTTGCATGTGTTAGAATAACAGTCCTCATTCTAGCTGCTACACATGGTGTAATCATTAAATGGACTCTTATTTAGTGCGGTGGATTAATTTGTAACGGGAACAGGATCTGGGACCTCTCTGTTCTTTACTGCATATACCTATATTATGCACGGATCCGGTACCTCTTGTGGTATAAGGATGAAAATAATAACTCAATAGAGCGCTCCAGGGATGACATATTTTTGTAGGCCAACCAGGAAGTTAGTATTGCACCGGTTCCTTTGACAAAAAGCCAATGGGATTTTTCCATTGAGTTTACACAACGAGGCTGTAAAGGCGGCGGAATCGGTGTGATGACGTTTAGTACCACTTGTTAGCAACCACCTTTTTGAAGACACATAAAGGCTTCAAAATGCATGAGTGGAGTATTTATTGATGTATTTCATTGTGTAGAATGTTACAACCCAAAGGTGGTCTAGGGGTAAGGGAAGCTACATAAAAGCCGGTGTTCTCAGGCAATCAGTGTGTTTATTGCAGTGGGTGAAAATAAAGGAAATAAAACTTAGGGCACTCAAATGCGAAAAAGTGAGACAAAGAAAACAAAAGACCAACTCCTGACCCTGCAGATCCCTTAGTAAAAAAAATAAACCAAAGACAAACTAAACTCAACCCCCCAGATCCCCCAAAAAAAGAAACACAAAACTAGTGCCTCTTAGTGGAGCGGAAAACATCCATTTTTCAATCAAATCGTGCAAATAGTGATACAAGCACCAAATTTGGCATGATGATTGCAGAGGGGGCACTAAGCAAATATAAACGATTGGCTGCTTGAAACTCCAAGATAGCGGCCATTTTTTAAGATGGCCTCCAAATTGACCTACTGATAATGATTTATCTCATAGAAATTCATCAACTTGATCGATTTGAGTGATCTTGGTGTCAAATTATATGTTTTCTGGCATGCTGGATTTAATTTTGATAGTTTTAACAATTTTTAACTACAATATGGCGGCCGTTTTTCAAGATGGTTGTCAAATTTACTTGTGGAGAATGTTTTTCTTAAGGAAATGCATGTACTTGGTCAATTTGAATGTGTGATGTAGAGTTATATGTTTTCTGCTATGCTTGATCTCATTTTTACATCCTCCAATAAGTTTTTTCTTACTTTCTGGCTGTCCGCTGAGTCTTTCCTTTGTGGTTTTTGCGGGGGGGGGGCAGCTCACATTAAATCACTGCCCCCATGGCCTAGTCACAGTGCAGTTTATATAGCTTTGCAGCGTAGATCGGGCATGCTGCCGATTGGATAACGAGCCGGTGACGTAGTGGAGGCAGGATCACAACGGTGGGAAACTGAGGGGCATCAAGAGGTGGCTCCTCCAGAAGAGTGGGTGACGTCATTAACTGAGAGCAGAGAGAAAAAGCAGCACAATAACAAGCGGTCAACCAAGAGCCCGTAACAAGAACAAAACGTTAAAAAAATCTCTTCAGCTTGTGTTAACCAAAGACCTTATTTCAGGCATCTAACTAAAAACCCATTCAAAAAATCCATTGACTTCCAGACGAGGGAACTGGAAGTCATTTCCAGGTTTTTGGATTCCTGTAGCACTATAACAGCTAAGAAAGTGTATGTTTGCGCTGTGAATAGTGGAATGAGTATGGCTAAATTAGGTGCGGTAGGTGTGTTGGTGCAGCGCTGCCCATTGTGCTGAAACAGCGGAGATTGATAGACAGACTCAACACGTCCCGGTTTCTAGCCGCCTGTCAGCAGCAGCTCCTGGGGAGCTGGATAACCTACCTCCACCAGGCTAACTGACAGCAGAAATGTACTGAACCAACATAGTTTTCATTTGGGCTCCACAGGAAGAAATCAACAGTGTTTGTATGTATTGATTCATTGATTTGATTTCCCCACCCACCATAGCGAGTGAGGAGAATCTGCCTGTAGTGAAACTAGCAAGCCTTGATGAATCAATGTAGATAACGTTCAAAACACACTTACAGCAGGATATTCATGTGATATAAACAGCTGTCTATGCAGATTACGCTTCGCCAAACGTGACGATAGAAAACACGAAAAATGAGGTATAACTTTCCGTAAGATATCATACGAACCGTTATATGACGATGCGTTGCAGTAAGAGGTTGAGGTTGAGGTCGCTGAGCCATCACATAGGTGGCTCAGCGACCTCAATCTGACAAGTGATGTCTTATTAATTTTCATTGACTATATCTATTGATCGTGTGACTACATTGGAACACATGACAGCTAATTGGACTCAGAGAGTTTTCTTTTAGGTTCCAAATGTCATTTACGCCTGTTCCCTTTCCTAATTGGCTTTGTTTTCATCACATTGATTCCAAAGTCGCACTGACATGACCAGTGGCTTGTTTATTGGGGACAGAGATTTCTTTAGGTTGCTGATGGAATTTGAACACTCCCTTTCGTGCGCTATCTATACCTATTGATTCTGAAAATAAGTAGGCCCTCTTGAATTCAGCTGTTCAGTGAAGCCACAACGAGAGAAAAATAATAAGCCTTACTTCCTCAGATAATTAGACTTTAAAATCACGTTTGCCAGCTCTCAAAACAACACTGAAATGCAATACGACGGAATTAAAAATCCGATCTTAGCGCAGTACATTCCCTCTGCAATCCACTATCATGTGCAATTAGTGACTTGACTTGTTAACTGTATTTTAAACACACACCAGTGCTCATGAGGTTGCAAGAGCCAGTAAACACAGACATCAATTTCATGGATTGGAAAGTGCTCAGCTCCTTCAAGGGACCACTGGAAAGTGTCCTCCATTCCACGCATGGTTTGTTTTAAAACCAAACTGCAACCCACATATCCTTTGTTCAAAGTGGTGTACTAATCAGTACAAGGACCCCATTTACAATTCATGTGTCTGTGTAGTGTAAATGCATCTACATCTAAGATGCAATTATAGAATTAATTAGAGGTCCTGCTCCATCTATCCCATTGTGTGACATACGTATGTGCAGGTTAGGGATGCACCGATACCACTTTTTTTCAGATCGAGTACAAGTACTTACATTTGGGTACTCTTCGATACCGAGTACCGATACGAGTACTTCTGTGTGCCAAAAGACCCTCGTTAACAGCCAGCTGGAGGGTGTGAGCGACACACGGCGGACCGGGGAGTCCCCGCTTATGAGGCGGTTTGCCGTGACCGAGTCTAGGTCGGCTTGGAAAGGCTCGGGGCGAAGGTGGCTCGCGGCCGCAGCTTTACAGCGCTCCCCGCCCGGACCTCGCCGCACCGTGGACAAAGGGCTCGCTGCGCCCTCTCTCGGCTGGGGAGGAACAGGGGCCGCGTCATTTCGTACAGTTTTATTGTTTAGCACCCGGCAGACGAGGGCACAAGGTTCGTCTGTTTCATTTTTTACTAAAATTGATAAGAAGTGACTTTATAATCTAATTTCATAGTTTTTGCTGAGTTAAAAGGAGTGAAAAAGTGTGTGTGTAAGCTTGTGAAGATGCCATGTTGGCTTTACCTGCTTGGTGTGAATTCTGGATTACAGCTGCATTTCATGTGTGATAAAAGGTTTAAAAGGGAACTAATAATTTCTTTTAAAGTTGAATATGCATATCTGTAGCACTCTTATCAGAGCTTGTCATTTGTGTACAGTCAGAAATGGTAATATTTAGTTTTTGTTTTGTTCTCTCCGTAGCTCATATGGTGTGTTCGCAATGTATATTGTTTTTGGAGCAAATAAAGTTTTTCAACCATCAGTTGGGCCAGGGATGCTACGAGCCCTTTGTCTCTCTTTGTTTCACAGTGATCTGTAAAAGTGCAGAGAGAGTGGGTGGAGTTATTACAGAGTTATGTTCCCTCTAGTGCTATGATAACTACTGTCTGCCTCTGTGAGATGCAATGTCAGCAACATGGTTTATTGTAGGTCACATGCTTAACCACGCAGAGTTACCCAGTGGTCTGAGTTCAATTGCAGATGAAATGCATTGCTGGCACAAAGTGGTCTAGCTTGTTGGAGGAAAAGGACCCACTTACACAAAGCCAACGAACGCACAAGCCAAGTGTCTAAGCGTTCTAGGGCTCATCAAGTGTGGATAATGGGATAGAGGCACGATCAGTCCAGGCAGTGGACGTGCAATCGCCTCGTGGAGAACCAGTCGACCCAGAACCAAGCACCCAGAAGGCTAGCACAACATGAAGACACAGAAGTGGTATTCAAATATCATGGCACACTGATATCAATGAGCATGAAATACCTTTAAATCCTGCCACAACATCCAAACAAACATCATATAAAGCGGACTTCTACCAGTATAAAATGAGAAATAAATACAGGACCTAACAAGAAAAACTACAGTTTCCTACACTACATGGTAGGATTGGACTTCCAAACACAATTGATGTTCCTGTTCATGTTTAAAGGTTTTGTGACTCCCAGATGACTTTTAATAGACGGGTTTCTGTGCAACGTCATTACAGAGATGCACACGCATATCCCTAGACAAGAACGTTGGAAAATATTGTGTTTGTGACGGCCGCTGGCCATAATTATGTATACTTATGTTGTTGATAAATTGTGTACAGGTAATGGTGTGGCTAAATGAATGGAGGGTGAGAGCTCTCATTTTTCAGAGGATCTGTGTTAATAGGTACAGTTTCCAGTGGCTGGCCTTTGATGACGTCTCCGCTGTGGATTGGCTGAGGACGGCGGGTTGGCCTATTTAGCTTCCGGAATCCCGACTTTCGTAGTGGCCAAACGGCGGTACTGCAACTTCTGTGTCCGTCACGTGATGCATTGGGCCCAAAAATACTTTTTCCCATAGACTTACATTGGGAAAGAGACGTCTCTAACTCAGCAGATCATTTTTGTTTAGTGAATCAACTTCCCAGTACGAACACTCTAATAGCCCTTATTTAAATCATTACGTTTTTAAAGTTGTAAAAGTCGTGTGTTAGCCATAGCCTTTTTCCTGTGTGTGTTTTGTGCAAACATTTGTAGCTTAAGTTATCTTTGTAAAAATACCGGACTTTAATCTCTTGTTGTATTGACGTCGGCGTCTAACACAAATTGTCTACATTATCTTTGTAAATATATCGGACTTTAATCTTGAAGCTCTAGGGGTGAACCACCAGTTGATTTGATTTGTTTTCTCCATTAATTTTAAGTTAAGGAGTTCTGTTCAGCCCATGTATTTTGGTTTGTTTCTTTTGTTACAGGGCTTAGTTACAACTTGTTTGAGAAGTTGTTTTGTTTGTTATTTTGGCCTTTGGTTCACCCTGAGCCTGCACTTCCTGTTTTGTATTTGTAAATAGATTAGATTAATAGACATATAGACCATTACACAGTTGTAAACGTAAACATTCCAGATGTGTCCCAGTTTATTTCCTGTTTTAGTGCAAAGAATTTATAGACGGGTTTCTGTGCAACGTCATCACAGAGATGCGTGTGCAGCTAGGGGGCAGAAAGCACGGCGAGTCTAGCAGAGACGAGCTCCAAAACAGAGATGATGAGGAGATGTTGAGCAGTAAACTGCACCAACCGCAGAAATGATGCATTGAAGATGTTTAATATTCTGAGGGGATCACATGCCTTTACTAAAAACAGAAGGAGATTATGGATCCAGGCCTGATGGGTATAAGCATTCTAGTCACACGGTGCTAGCGAAGCAGCGGGTGGTCATGGCGAGCTGTCACGCTCCATAGATGGATAAAAATGAACTGATCAACAGCAGGGTGATCCACCCTCACGCTAAGGAAATATTTATAGAGATTTAGTGACTATGCCTTAAAACCTAAAAGTGATCTAACACTTTGATACGGTTCTAAATTGCTGTAACGTTACGGACTACGTCGGGGGAACGCCGTCACGTTACATTTTGAAGGTAAGACATCTGGTAGTCTACCGGGCAGCTGTTCCTCCTCCCACACAACAACAAGCAGCCGCGGAAGCTAACATTAGCTAACCTTCGTTTAAATTTGAATCGGACATATCAGCAATATCATATTAACTTTTGGCGTTACGTTTCCGACTGAGAGCTAACTGCTAACGTTACCTAGCAACCAGCAACACACTATTTACTAGAGAGCCGTCAAGGGTCTAATGTTAATGTCCAACATACAGAGAGCTGCTTTGTGACCGGTTGTACTAATAACACGACCCACGTCTCCAGTTTTATATTAACATTCTACCCGTTGAAGAATCGCTGAGGAAAACATGTCGGCGGCCTTCAAGAGGTACTCATGTAACTTGAACTCCAACCGTAGTGTCAACCAATCAGATCCTGGTCCCCCAAGTCAAATCCCACTATGTCTGATCTAACGTTACTCATTTCATAACAGGTGAGAATAATAAACAAATATCATACTGCAGGGGTCTATCATGAACAAGAATTTACAAACAATGAGAAATCTACCTTGACTACAATCTTGTGACCGGCTGCCAAAGCGCTTTTGCCCCCTGAATGTGTATGCTCCCAGTAATGTTTGTATACAAGAAACCCGTCTATATTAACAGTCGCTGTGGGTGAATTTGAATTATTTGAATTGGACGCTTGAGAGTTGTCTGGTTCACAGGTTGTAGATGACTATCAGTGTAGCGGGTTATAAAGAACACAGGGCTTTATATTAAACAGTAGGTTTTGATATTCATCTCACATTTTTGCCCCTCGTCCCCCCACTCCCGCTTGATTTGCATTAACAGCATTTAAAATGGAGGGAGAGGGAACTCTCAGTGGAGTAAGTTGCACTCAACTACATGATCACTGCGACTTAACCTGCACTTTTTCTCTTCTCAGGCGTGAAGGGCACAAGGATCTGAGTGTATTAAACCAGAGGATAGCTGGAATAAAGGCAGTCAATGCGGCGATGGAACTCCTCGCTCGAAATGAACTACCCAGACAGTTTAAGCTTTCGGGTTCTCTGATGAGATATGACACAGGGCCTCTTACTCCCAGAGGTGCCCTTGCCCCTAACCCTTTAGAGAGCAGGAGACTGCAGTGAGTGGACACATTGTGTGAGGATTTTTATTCTCAAGATGAGATTTAGTTTAAGAACTTAGAAATATCCATCCATTTATCCATCCATCTATCTATCTATCAAGAAAAAGGTGGGAAAGAAGGTGATTGAAAATCAACTCAAAAGTGACTTTGCGTGATCACTGTTATCTTTTGATGAAACTTTTCTATCCTGATGGGAGTAGTCTCTTCAAGGTTTGCAGTATACCCATTCATAGAGGGGCCAATAAAACAACAGCATTTGTTATTTGGATCTCTTGTGCCTTGTGGCAGTGCAGTTCCAACTGTTGTCTCCCAGAGGTAAAGGAGGAAGTAGCATAACATCCAATGGCAATCTGAAACAAATGAAGCAAAGCTAGATCAGGCAGTCAACTTGAGTAGTGCCGTGCCATTGTTCCGACGGCCCATTATTCCGAAGCCCCAATAGTCCAAAAAATGTCCCGACAGCCATTATCCCGAACAGAAGCACACGCCTAGTTATTATGCAAAATGACGTCATGGAACCTTCCCGGCTGCAATATTTTTTTCCTACCTATGACCCACCCTACTCTGCCTCTGGTTGGCTTACCCTGATATTCTTACACTACACCTAACTGATCTCACTCCTTTAACTTGATTCAAGGTATTAATGTAAATGAACATTGAGTTCACCTGTAATGAAAAGTGAATTGAAATTGCCTTGCCTTTTTTTTTTTTTTTTTATAAAATCAGAAGAATAGACTTTAATAGATCTATAGGATGCAGTCAAATTTTTTTTATGATTTGGACTAAATAGAAAAAGATGCAAGGGTTTTATATTAAAAGGTAGGGTTGCTAGTGCTGTAGATAACAGAATAAAACAATACGTAAACATACCGGTGCATTTTCAGCCAACAGGAGGACACATCGTAGGCGTAGGCGACGACGTTGGAAACGTAATTTCTACTCTGCTTTAATTTTTTTTCAGAAGGTATTTTGGCGGGTGGCGGGTAGCGAGCCGCGATCAAATGTTGCGATCGTCATTTCCGGTCAGTGCGCCGCAGAGTATTCGGTTTGAGACGACCCTACCCCGCTGAAATTTACGCACTACTCAAGTGAGTGCACAAAGTGCACCACATTGAAGTGTACTTCTGGAAGTACGTGGATTGGAACACACTCGGAGTGTGCGGCGGCGAGCACGAAGCCTCCGGCAATGCTAGAGCTGCTAACGTAGCACAAATACACACACTGTTGGACACTCACTAAAGTTACGCCGGGCAGACACACAGCTGACAACCTGCTAAACTAAACTAAATGTGCGGTGGAGACTTTTACTGGGAAAGTGGCTGCATGTCTGCGACACTACACGCAGCATCGTAGCTGCTAAGTTAACGCTCCCGGATGGTGAACTGGAGACTCCCGCCAACGAATATCTATTGTGCTCCTGCAGCTGGAGCACCGCTGCATGCGAGGCACAAATCTTGTCGGTTAATGGTTAATAATCGATTAACGAGGGTCGGTTATCGATTAAGAACATTTTTCAAAATGAGCATCCCTAGTTCAAATACAGTTTTGTTATATTTGCTGTAATTCTCTTTACATCCCGACAGCAATCAATAAATCAAATGCTCTAACGAAAAAAAAAAAAAAATATATATATATATATATATATATATATATATATAGACTAAAAACTAATTGGTATTTGTGGCTGTCGCAGGACTGTAATAAACACGTCCAATCATTTCATCCTTCCCAATTGAAGTGATTGGACAGCCTACCTGTCTGTCTACCTGCCTGACTGCACTCTACCCGTGCACTCTTTGCATGTCACCAGAATCTTCCAAAAGCTGCTAGTTTGACAGCTGTCAGTACTAACAATAGCCATGTCCGTTGTTTAAGTTAATAATAATCATTTTTGGGGAGTGGCTTTGGTGGGAAGCCTGGATGGACGGTCTCTCAGTGTCGCCAACTTGGCAACTTTCTCGCTACCTTTAGCGAATTTCGGAGCTGCTAGCTGCTAGCTACTCTCATTGGAAAAGAGTTGGTAAAGCTGGGCTTGGTTTATCGGTTGGATCATTTTTAAAACCTAGTGTGTTCTTGCTAGTCTCTCAACATTACTGACCCTAGCTTTAAACAATAGGTCGTTTAGGGAAACATTCAAAGTACTAACAGCCGATTAAAAAGAAAAAATCTAATTTGAAATGTAGGCAGTAACACCATTCACAGTAGTACATCCATTTATCAATCTGTAACAATGAGACATGAAGAGTGGCATATCAAGAAGTTTAATAAAGCATCAAAATAAGTATAACATTCTCAACTGAAGGTTGTTGTTCTAAAGCAACAGGAAATCCATAAATAAATACAACCAAACATGCATATTATATATTTATATTAATCATTTTAGTCAGTTATATTTAGCAAGCTCTCGAAGTATGCATTCAAGTCTACTATGTCGATTCCTTTTCCAACTCATTCTGAAATCTCTAGTTGAGATTGGAAAATCATGTTGAGACCCATTAGGTTTATGTCTCACATTGTAGGACATGTTCTTTAAAAACATCCAAGGTTGATGTCAATATTTCATATCTACACTGGTAATAATAATGCTCCTGTGGGTCTCTGTTCATAACACACAGGTGTAGTCTATACAAGCTTAATCACTTCAATATACCTCATTATAAACAGATAAATGCTTCATCAAGCAAATATGTTCTTGCTTGATGACAATTGAGCAGCAATGGAGAAAACTAAGGGGATTGTTGATTGTGACCTTTGTGGAACATTATGCAATAGGGCTATGGTGTTGAGTATTGGTCACCATAGATCATCATGGAAGTTGTCCGAGCCAATATTAGATCTTATGTTTGACTAAGCACATCATGTATAGGAGAAATGTTCACTCATGGCATGAATTTGATGGCAAGTAATTATGAGCTACACATCTGTCTTCCTTGATTTGCATAAGACTTGATAGAAACACAGCAGTTACTTCACAGCAATTACTTTGAAATAACAGGAAATAAGCCTTTTTTATTCTCCCAAAAAAAAAACCTCCCCTGCACCTGCTTTTGAAATGTATAATTTTAAAAGCAAAAACAATAAACAATGTCAGGATTCCACCATCTTGAATACAGTAAGATCTCCCATGTGAAAATAATCAATAGTTGAATGTGACAGGGTAATGAGGTAGAAAACAATTCATCTCTTTCATATTCACACAGTATGCAAAACCTGTGTCTGTTATAGTGGGATGGTCTAATCAGCATTTAATTTATTCAACAAGTTGTCATTTGCAGATGGCTTATTCAAGGAGAATGGAGGGAGAACGGACCTTCCAAAACACAGTTTGGGCTGCCAGTGAAATGCTAATAAACTGACATGGGAAATGTCAAATCCAATTTTAGTCTCATCTCATGAAGCTTAAATAACCACTTAGAGTTTAGATTGGGGGGGACAGTTTGGTGAATATTGGAATTTCATCAATATTATACACCTAGATATCCACAGCTGCTTCCATAACACATCTCAAGCCAGGAAATGACAGTTCAGTCTCTCCTGGATTATTTATAGATGCTGTTTAAACAGGGTGTTTTGAATGCATGCTAAAAGAGAGAATTGGAGTGACTTGTTATATATACATATATTTAGCTTTTGAAAACATTTTAATATTAAAATATTGCAAGAATTGATATTAGATGTAACTAAGTTTTGAATTACAGTAAAGAAATTAGAATGTTTATGAAATTATAAAATGTAATGTATGAAACATAGAAGAAAGTATTCCCCTTTCATCCGGACTGCCTGTACATGTGCTACTGATAAATGTTCTAACAATAGTTACTTGAAGACAACTTGAAAGTTTGTGTGCATATCGTATGAAAACCAGACCAATTTACTGTAGTTAACATTTATTACAGATGTCGTCATGTTTGTTTACATGACGTAACAGAAGTGCATGTTAGGGCTGTCACAATATCAATTTTTCTCAATACGATTATCATGGCAAAAAATATCCCGATAACGATATTATCGCGATATCATTAAAAAAATGATGCAATCACTTAAAATACATCTTTAACTTTATGTGGTCAACGTTTCTTTGTTTTCTTTCCAAAACAACAGATAGCAGTGTGTTTCACATGTCAGAGAGTGTCTGATCTGAATAAACTAATAGAATAGAAGAAATAGACTGAGCTGACCTGCTCCCTTTTCTCTCCCTGATGAGTTCTCATGTTTCTTGGATGCTGCTGCCTGACCACAAGAAAAGTACCAGCTGTCACTGACTTGTTGAACAGACCTTGATTAAGTTAGCCAACTTTACTTAGCACATAAATTAGCTGGCTAGCTAACATAGTCATTCACTATCACCGATGGGGTCCAAGCTAGCTAACACCGCCCAGCTCCACCGGTTGAAGCCGGGCAGTACCGGTCAGCCGGGACCCGCCAGTGGTGACGGGTGGCTCGGCCGGTTTTAGCCGGGTGGTGTTGGCTAGCTCGGACCTCACCGGTGATAGTGAATGACTGTGTTAGCTAGCTAACATAGGTAGCTAGGCCATGCTAATGTTGTACTCGTATAACTCAGCTATATAACTTAGATGCTAACGTTACAACTTCCTCGCTCTACGGTGGTGAAATGTTCAGCATGATGATTGTGAAGGTGACTATGCAGCATGTTAGAAGTATTCCCTCCTTTGGTTACTGTAGCTCCACATTCCCTGAACACTGGAGCAGTATCAAGAAGGACTTCGTTTTTCTTACGCAACTCGAAGAATTCCCACACTGCAGAGTTTACGTGTTTAGCAGGGAGATAAAGTATCTCCTCTTCATTCGTCGTCATTTTGACAGAATCACGAAGCCAAGAC
>CAKAOH010019544.1:0-26073 GCA_916701665.1 Sebastiscus tertius
GGTGAGTGTATATATATATATATATATATATATATGAATTTGGCTCTTAGTCACAATTGCACTCTCTGGTGTTAGAAACAATTCGCACACACAGTTTTCGCTGAGTGATCACTTACAATAGGACAGAATAAGTGAATGTGTTGATTTGTATACAGAGTGTAACAGCCTACCTCAGCATACTGAGAAATATATAGGTGCGCAGCCCCTTTTTAAAGCCGACATAATTTTGAGACTTTCATACATGAGTAAGATCACTTTACAATGTCGCGCTGGAAAATGATTTAATGCCGCATCGTCCTGTACCTCATTGTTTCTGTAAAGGCAACACTCCCTCATTACTGCTCACAAAAACGAGAACAATGCACAACGGGAACATTCTCCTCTGTGCAACTTAGCTTCAAAGTCTGGATAGGGAATATCAACACCTGAGCAATTTATCTGTGCGTAGACACACAAGTGTTTGCAAATGATCAGCATCGGTCCCTGACAGGGCGCTGCAGGTGTAGATTAGCTCCCACTCAGATTACAGCCTCATGAATCCTCGCAGATAGAGTATGTACCCTGACGCGGAGTGAGTGAAACTGCTTGTGGTGTGCCAGAGGAGAATTACTCCCCTGATGTATCACATTAATATGTGATAAACAACCTTGCATTGCCAGATTACAATAAATAATTCACTGCCCTTCAGAGGATGTGATATGTGCCTGCACGGATTATTTACAGCTTTGAAATCATTCTTTTAATCTCGTACAGCAAGCTGCCAAGGTGAACCCGGAGTAAATAATGCATGGCAAAAGTTTATTCCCGTTATATATTCTTTTTTTTGTCTGACTATATTTTCTATTATTTCTCAGTGAATGACTGGAGAATTGCGGGAGTCGGCGCTGGGTCTTTTGTGTTGTTTGGTTTCTAATCGAGTTTGAGATAATTTGTGAGTTATTTAATATTCTTGTGAGTTACTCCGCAGGGTTCACGCTCAGTCCAAAGCTAACAGAAGTGTAGACGGCTGAATACAAATACTCTTAAGGAAAATATTTTGTGGGGTTTTTTTTCAACAGAAAGTGATTCCTGGGCTTAAAAAAGTCCAACTAAATTTTGTGCTGTACAGAAACAATTGCAGAAGACACAAATGTATAGGTTCAAGTATGGCGTGCGCCAACTATCAGTAGTCCAACTGGTGCTGGAAGTAGCTGCTTTATGTACCACCCGTATTGACGGAGTAATTTTTGAGGCATCAAAATATGAAAGAATCCTTGCAGTGCTTCTGGTTGAAGCAGATTTCAATGTGCAATTTCAGTCAGTGGGGAATAGGGAACAAGTTTAAGTGCAAAAAATAAAAATACAGACGTCAAGTCAGTTGGAAAGACATGACGTGTGAAAACTAGAAGCTCTCCTTTGTGCAAATGAAAATGTTACCCCTTAATGGCTGAGCAATACACATCAGCAGACATTCCCCTCCACCCCCATCTTTAAATGACAAGCCTCCACCTCAAGAGTGCCTCTGTGAACATTTTGGAAAACAGAAAAAAAAAATGTTGTTTCTTCCCTGTTGAGTCCAGGACAAAGGAGGCCAGAGAACATCTGCTGCCGAGCAGTATATTCTAATCGCGAAGCTCTCCTGCAGACATTAGGATTCACAGCTGGATTGAAAAATGTTCAGCTTTCTCCCAGAGTAATTAAGAAACAAGTGGAGTCAGATGAATTTAAATATGTGATGCCAGAAAGAGGACCGGGAAAAAAAAGAGTTGGTGATGCTGTGGTGATTGTTCTAAATATCAAACTGAAAATGACCAACCCTGTCTCCTACAAGATTACATTCCCATAAACTGTATTCCCAATTACGTTTCGAGGGAAACAAGTTTTCTCCCGGATTACGATTGCAGTTTTAAACACATGATTAATGTTGTAAATTGAAACAAAACCAAACCAAAATGCAACAAAACTACTTGGTTATGTTTAAGCAACACGACTACTTGGTTAGGTTTAGTAAAAACATCATGGTTTGGCTTAAAATAAGTATGTTTGTTAGATCATTTAAACTATGGATATAAATTAAAATGAGTCAACACTGACTTTTGGTTTCACAAAGGACACAAACAGCAGTCTCCTGGGTGTCCTTTGTTGACCCACCCAGCCAACCCGAGCTCCTCCATACTGTATGTGGACTTGCTCAGATTATGATTATGAAAATATTTGTGATACGTCCAAAACAAACGTAATCTGGGAGAAACATAATTGACAATGCGGTGCCAGGCTAAAATGGAGGAGACCAGGTTAAAATGACAAAAATGATGATTCGAAATTGAATCGTGACACATAGGTGAATCGATTTTTCTTCCCACCCCGACTCAATATGTGACTGAAAGTGGGTTTCTGGGCTCTTTTAGCTTCTCAATGAGGTTAAAGTAGCTGGATGATGTGAGTGTGACAACTGGCAAGTACAGAACATTGAGTTGACCCGTAACCACTATGTGATCAATAAAGCTGAATACATATTGAATCAGTTGATCAAATCTAGAACTTCTACCGAACTGCAAGGTGTGTGTGTTTCATCTGAGAAGTACATTGAATTATACAGAGATTATACAGCGCAGTATCAGATACCATGAAGGACCATGAAGATACTTGTTCTGGGAAACTGTGAGCATCTTGTTTAGACACTATAAACTAATCAAGTTGTGTGTAAATGAACACATTTCCATCTCCAAAAGTGTATTTTCTATGAGGCAGTGATGTGTGTTGTTAGTTCTGCCCTCCTTTTTTTAAATTTGGTCAATTCCTGCCGCAGCAGTTGTCACTCACTCATCAGCTGCTCGAGGCAGACACAAACAGAATCCACAAAGCCACCTGAGGCACTGAAGACTGAATGAAAGAGAAGAAGAAAACACTTTTCTGATGTTCTGTGTCTGAAAGGCACGATGTGACTGATGGATGCTTTGAACTAACCTTGATAGGGAACTTAGTTCTCCACAGGCCACGTGCAAATACCCTAAATATTACCAATTACTGAAAAGCAAAGAAAAACTGGAATGGCCATTTTCAAAGGGGTCCCTTGACCTCTCACCTCAATATATGTGAATGAAAATGGGTTCTACGGGTACGCATAAGCCTCCTCTTTACAGGCATGCCCACTTTATGATAATCCCATGCAGTTTTGGACCTATTTTAATATGGTGTATTTGAATATTTCTCCCTACTGGGGTCCCTAAACAGTCTTAGAATTGCATAAATTGGGTATCACTGGAAAGCTGAGACTCTTGTGAATGCAAGGAATTCAATTGTAATGATGTAATGATGTTATGTAATATGTAATGATGGATACATGGTGGTGTATTCTTTATACTATGACAGTTTTCCTAAAATTAGATTTGAAAAAATCCCAATATATCACTTTGCTTACAGTATCGCAATATATCACAATGTTTTGAATCGTTAGCGCTGTATCATGATATGTATCGTATCGCCAGATTCTTGCCAATATTCAACACAGCTACAGATTAAAGTTAAATTTCTTGTTGTGTGCATTAGTAAAACTAAAGGTTATTCTATAATAAACATGTATTATAAATAGTGGTAGTTTTTACATTAATGTTCTCTTATCATAAAATGGATAGCCAAAGAGAGCTTAGACTGACAGGTGGATAGAATCAAGCTAAAGCTTTATAGCCACCAAAGCCTTAGGCTACGCAGGCTACTTATATCACCCACCCAAAGAATCTGTAAAGCAAAGCACCTTTACTGTTGCCTTTTTTATGTACAACCACCTTGGCTGTTCGGCGCCTTAAGCTACTGTGTTTTAACTTCAGGAAACACTGCTGCCATGTTTCAAACCTTTCAGATGGGAAGATTAGTGTGTTAACGCCCAAGGATTACAGTCAATGCTCCATCAGCAGTTCTCCGTCTATAGCCATTTACCTGCATGCTACGAGTGCTCCTCTCCTCCAATAGAATACACAACAAGAGATTTAAAGATTTACAAAGACGCAGCGAGGAAGCTGTGTTGCTTTGTCAGTGAAATGTTTTGTTAAATCAACTGCTTTAACAGTTTGTCAAAACTATAAATGTTCAAGTTTATCATCATCATCAATAGTTCAACATTTGCTAAGACATGAAAAACAAGTCCTTTTAGTTTTAACATTAACCAGTGTTTAACTCATAGATCACTTTAAAGTTCAAGAAAAATTGTTTAATTCGTTATACACTTGTTCCAAGAATTTTTTTGAAGCAATGCCATGTTTTTAATCATCCAATAATTATATAAAATATGAAAGCCTAGATATCTTGCACACATTACTTTTTTTTCTCTGTAATACAGCATAAGAAACGTGTTTTGTTTAAACGGTCTAAGGTTTGGATTCAATTCAATATTCGATAGTTCAGTGCTAGTTCAGTGCTACGCTTGGCTATTCATTGATAATAATCAACCGCCAGTGGGAGACGCACAGTTAAAGAGTTTTTTTTTTTTTTTTTTTTTTTTTTTTTTTATAATCGAATGGAAAGGTTCCAAGGACATTCACAAAAGATTGCAGAAGACTTGACAAGATGTGCACGTCTCAATAACTCATTCAATTGTATTATCAAATTTGACGGAAAGCCAATATATTAAATTTAGCTAAATACAAATGAATTCAATTTGTTTTATTAAGAGCCATCACCATAGTGCACCGTGTTGTCATGGTGGCCTCAGTTAACACAAAACTCAAACCCTTAAAAAAGAATAACATCCTTGAAACTTCTACACTTGTCCCTTATACTGCCTGAGTGTTAAGTGAGGACAGCAGTGCTGACAGCCAATCACATGGCAGTAACTCAATGCATTTAGGCATCTAGACGTGGTGAAGACGACTTGCTGAAGTTCAAACCGAGCATCAGAATGGGGAAGAAAGGGGATTTAAGTGACTTTGAACGTGGCATGGTTGTTGGTGCCAGACGGGCTGGTCTGAGTATTTCAAAAACTGCTGATCTACTGGGATTTTCACGCACAACCATCTCTAGGGTTTACAGAGAATGGTCCGAACAAGAGAAAATATCCAGTGAGCGGCAGTTGTGTGGACGGAAATGCCTTGTTGATGTCAGAGGTCAGAGGAGAATGGGCAGAGTGGTTCGAGATGATAGAAAGGCAACAGCAACTCAAATAACCACTCGTTACAACCAAGGTATGCAGAATACCATCTCTGAATGCACAACACGTCCAACCTTGAAGCAGATGGGCTACAGTAGCAGAAGACCACCCGGTACTAGCACCGGCCACTTTATTAGGTACACCTTGTACCTAATAAAGTGGCCGGTGAGTGTACTTTAGCCACCTAAAAGAAAGGCCCACCTTAAAAAAAAAATATTTCAGTTGTATGCTATATTTTCCGACAGGGAACTGAACTGAAAGTGAAACTTATCTACTGTTTCTGTAAATGGAGTCTGGTGGCTTTGAAGAGAATAGATACGTTTAAATTTCTGTTCAGTTCCCCGTCAGAAAGGGCTGTCTGACGGCAAGATAAAGCGGTGAAAATATTCCAAATATAATGTACACTGATATTGATTTTTTAAGTTGGTGTCTAAAATCAATTTTGCTGTCGGCCCCGTCCACAGCAGTAGGGATGTCACGAGAACCGATACTTCGGCACCAAGTCTCTGCCAAAATTCTGAAAACGCAATGGTACTTGTTTTTCTACAGGGCTCGTAGGTACCGTTCAGACTTGCAGGTACCTTCAGGGCTTGTGAGTACAATCAGGGCTCAAAACTACTGTAACAGCATCCCGTCGTCCTGGGGACAATAGAAAATGTGTTTGCGACGCAGTAAACTCACTATCGACGTGTCCACGGGACGCATTCTAATATTTCCCTGATAATGCACATTGTGAACAACAAATCCATGTTGAAATTGGCAGGAGGATAGCTAGTTATCATTAGCAGGTAGCAGCCAGTAAGCAGCAGAGTACTGCACGGAGCTCACAGCGGAGCCAACGTTGACAGGAGGTGCCATTGATTTACATTCAGCGTTCAGGCTCTACTCAGTAAAAATTATTATTGGATAAAGGTTAATTCTATCGATATCAACAATTAACATAACCTGCATGTTTTTGGACTGTGGGAGGAAGCCGGAGTACCCAGAGAAAACCCACGCTAACACGAGGAGAACATGCTGACTCCACACAATAGGGCTCAAAGCCGGGTTTGAACCTGCGACCCTCTCGCTGTGAGGCGACAATGCTAACCACTGTGCCGCCAAAAATGATTGTATTAATGTGTTAAAGAAATTAGTGGCGTTAAAACAAATTAGCATTAACATGTTATTGTTACGTTAACTTTGACAGCCCTAGTTCAAATGTAATCTCATAAAATGTAGTTTTTGGTGAGAAACTTGAATAAATACAGTTGTTTGAAGGAGATATTTTCACAGCAATATAAAATAGATAATAGAGAGGGAATTATGACCAGTTTAACTTCTTAACAAAAAACTGTTTGCAAACGGTAATAATAATGTTTCTCCAAACTTCGGGCGTGCCGACCACCATCTGTAAGTAATACACTGACTATGGGTAAGTACGTCATACAACCCCACTTCAAAACACCCGAACTACCCCTTTAATTAAGACAATTTTCACCAGTCTTCACCAGAAAAACAACGGCATTACTCATTAGTTCTAATGCTTAAAAAGACTGATGTTTGCGTTCTTCAGATAAGTAACCTCTTGCGGTTGTGAGAATAGTAACTTCCCTTTCTGAGTATCAAAGGTGTATGATGTTGTCACATGAGGTAAAACAGGTCAGGGTGGATATTTGGGCCCTTTTCCACATTAGCAAATATCTGCAAGTGCTGCACATGTGCAAGTTTGCATGATAGGTGAGACACATAGTAACAATTAGACATGCCAGTCTCGGATACTTATTCATCAACTGCTGACACGAAACATTAATTCCCTTTGCCAATTTTAATTAGTCATCTCTCATAGCTTGAGCTGCCATGATATTACCGTATGTCTCTTTTATTAATTCACATAGGTTCCTCTAATGTCAGCATATAAAGTCTTGACAGGGGAGTCATGTTTCACTTGGGAGCGAGTCAGACGGTTATTAAAGGGATATCATTCATATTGTCAAGTGGTAAGGAATGTTAATTCAGCGTTTGGTACATAATGGAAGGAAATTCCTTTCACTCAAATGGTAGTTCTTATGATATGCTGCATCTAAGAGGGGGAAAATAAACAGTATAGTGTTTTGGTAGTGTATTATGTATTGTTGTAGACATTATTCTTCAGAAGCTGCTAGGTGTATTATCTTCGTGGGACATATTCTTTGGCTCGGAGATTACTTGAGGAATAATGTGCGACAATTTTGGAATGTATTCACACCCAGACAGGCCAGGCAAGGCCTCGCCACTTCACAAGACAATTTGCTCGCCTTAAAAAGAGGAGAATGGTCACATCTCCAAGGGCTTGACTCCTCACCGTAACCCCCAAAAATGATGACACAGTAATCTAGGGAAAATCCCACACCTCAGCATTTTTCTGTTCAGTGTGACTTGAATTTGATGGTAGCCTTTCACAGTGTGACAATACAGCAGGGACGGATCCTTTACGATATGGAGAGAAGAGGGAAAATGAAAAGAAATGGCCTCTCAGTGATGTAATAACACACCTTTGCACCCAAACGTGTGGATTGATAAAATATTTAGATTTAAATGACTTTTCAAGAGGATAACTTTGATGCCATAGTATGTGAAAAGTGTGAAAAATAGGGCTGGGATGATACACTTATTTCGCGATTCGATACTATCACAATATTTGGGTACCGATTCGATAAGTATTGCGATTTGATATAACAATTTATTGCAATTTTTGTTGACTTTTTTAACACTAGACCATGGGAAAAACTTAAATCATACACTTCTAGGGACTTTTACTCAGGAAAATATCTAAATTAATACAGTAAAAATGTCAGATTTTTGGTCTGTATGTAGTCAGAGATGTCCTGAAGTCAAATATATCAGTCATTGTCAGGCAGTATTTATTAGACATTTTCCAGCAACCCAATAATTTCTCTCACAAATTAGTGGTATTTCTTTTTAATTTATAAGGGACATGTAATGTTTTATACTTCTGGTGAATATAATCCAATCAATCTTATTTCCATATATATATTTTGTATATACAGTGCCCTTTGTTAACATCTTATTTTGAAAACCGGACACAGCTACATATGCATACTTTCACTAACTCCGCCAAGTCCGTCGATAGCTCTCCCCATTAGCTTCATTTTTTTTTTTTAATACATCCATGGTCAGCTCCATCGGGGCCGTTTGAATGCATTTAACATAAATGTCAGTATATGGGTGCTCTAAAGTTGTAGCATCGGCGGATTTGACCACAGAGATGAGAGTGACGGCTGGCTTGACCGCACGTTACCGCAATACAATAATGGTTCCTGTCCATGACAGAGTTAACATCCAGCTTTAGCCATGATGTCTAGCTCTGCTTTTCCTGGTAATGTGTGGAACCCAAAGTGTTTCCATACTTTACTGTATGTGTAGTGTTTACCACTTTGGATTTACCGTGAGACTGAAGGTCGTATCAATGTGGACCCTCCGACGTTTTCTTCTTTCTAGTTTTGACTAGCTGCTGCCGGCTGCGGTTTGTTTTGGTTGACGGATACGGAACAGATATGACGTCACGTTACTCAGACTACAAAAAAAAAAACCTTAGCTTTCTTCTACCTCCACACAGACTCAAATGAAGAAAATATATCAATTTCAAAATTGTAAAAAAAAAAATTGCAATACATAGGTGAATCAATTTTTTTTTTCCCACCCCTAATGATAAAGCGTTCCAAAAGCAGCATACTTGTCCGGCGCTTTAAATATCTACTCCATGCCATCAATAATGTTTTCCATCTATGTATCATCCCATCATGTATTTCATGTGTTTTAGGCCTTAGGGCGAGGGAAGAGGACTGCTCTCTGACAGATGATTAGCCGTGCTTTATCCTCCCATAAATCCATCTTTCTCTAATCAGGGTGAAATGACTGCTGGATGGGTTTACAAGTCAATTTTCTGCTTTTTTTTTGTGATCACTCTTTCAGAATCTTTAACAAAGTCTGCTCTGGTAGAAAACTGTTATTCAAGAGAAAGCATTGTCATTCAGTGTGTCAACTTCTACGAGATTATTTTCTCTTTGTGTCTGTATTTTTGAGGTCATTCACCCACAGACGTTGCAAGTGATTTTAATCACTGAATTTCATTGAGAGAATCATACACCACCAAATGGATCGATGCCGCGTGCATGCTAAAGCGAAACTTTCTACTTTCCTTCACAGCCGCTGCCAGGATAAGACGGCTGACGGCAACATCCATACAATCTTCAAGTACAAATACAGCTAAGCCGCTAAGCTGATGATTGGTGTGGGAAGTAACACAGTATGTAAGCAAATGACTTTGAGGAGGAGGAGAGGGCCCTGCTGATTTCTCAATTATACTTCCTCCTCAGGCTTTGGAGAGACAAAAAAGCTAAACTGCATCATTGACAGTCAACTGGGCCAGACCAAACTCTCACCCTGAGGTATTGTGGTCTGACGAAAAAAAAAAAAAAAAAGGAGAATAGAGCTTGTTCAGTGTGAGGACGGCTCGCGCTGCTGTGCGACCACAAAGAGCAAGGTTACACATTCGAACAATGCGACGACTACTGCAACACGCTGGCTCTCGCTTTTAAAAGAAAACCTTCATCTTTTGTGTGGCGTGCGGAGATGGAACGATCTGTGGATCTGAAGCTGTTTCTCCAAGAAATAAACACGCTCAAATATGTATCCTGCAGTGTTTGTATTGCAGGGGGGGGGTAAATAAGCTGGGTTGAGATGTGGACAGAGAAGAAGGAAAACCATAAGACATACATTTACCACATGACATGCCTCGCATAGCAGTAGGCAACCAATTGTTATTTTTCTATTTCTTTTTTCTTTTCCACCAGGCCCCTCCCCAACAGACACATGTGAAATGTGACTAATGTTTTAAACATGCAGGCGCACTGTAATAAACATCAGCATTTGCATTCATACTGCGGTGATAAGTAGGTTACCCGAGAATAGGAATACATCCTCTGCGGTGAACCATTGTTGTTAAATACTTAATGGTGCTGCCAGTATCTTCAAGGAGCACCTGTCCCGTTGTTTTGTTAGTCTGATTAGAGTGTGAAAGAGCTGTAGGGGGAAAAGAATCAATAGGGAGCTCCCTGTTAAGTCAACTCTGCGTGAACATACTTTAGAAATGGCATATTTGTTTCTACAGGAAAAAAATGCCCCCCACAGGTGTTTTTAGCCATTATCTCATCAGGTGCTAAACAACGTAAGCATTGTTAGTAAGAGAATGCTATCTACTGAGTGATTATAGTCCTGAATTAGTGATCCACAGCGACGCCTCACCTGCGTGAAAATAAGCTATTCAAGTTGGTGCCTTGTGATGTCTGTCAGTGTAACATATATAGGGATGTTAGCAACCACAACAACCAATTACATTACACAATTGTACATTATATTTATGCCACTAACAAGATTTGTGGTTCCTTGATAATAAATATGAATTCTGAAAAATGAGGAAAAATCATATATTTTATGAATGTGAGTACACATTAGGATTGTGGAAGGAAATTGAGCACTATTTTGACAGTCCAAGCATTCAATTAAGCTGGAAGCCAAGGATGTAATATTATGCTGTGAAAAAAAAAAACACAGAAAATTCAGCAGAGTGTCAATTTATTAATTTTAATATGCAACTTATAAAATAAATCACACATGTTTTCATATACTTAATTTGCTACAGGACTTTTCTGGACAAAATGTGATTTAGTGCCTTCCTTCTCTGTTAAGTTGTTATTTATATAATTTATACTGTGTCTTTTTTTCCCCTTTCTCTTTTTTTATTTTATTATTATTATAATTATGTTTTCAGTGTTCCCTACAATTACCATATGTCCGGATTATGGCTGTCAATCCATTAACATATTTAACCGTGATTAATCGCACATTTTTATCTGTACAAAATGTACCTTTAAAGGGTGATTTGTCAAGTATTTAATACTCTTATCAACATGGGAGTGGGAAAATATGCTTGCTTTATGCAAATGTATGTATATATTTATTATTGGGAAAAAATTAACAACACAAAATAATGACAAATATTGTCCAGAAACCCTCACAGGTACTGCATTTAGTATAAAAAATATGCTCAAATCATAACATGGCAAACTCAAGCCCAACAAGCAACAACAGCTGTCAGTGTGTCAGTGTGCTGACTTGACTATGACTTGCCCCAAACTGCATGTGATTATCATAAAGTGGGCGTGTCTGTAAAGGGGAGACATGTGGGTTCCCATAGAACCCATTTTCATTCACATATCTGGAGGTCAGAGGTCAAGGGACCCTTTTTTAGCGCAGTTTTGAGTATTATTAAGCCTATTTCGCAACAAGCAAAGTATTTCATGGTTGGTACCAATAGATTCCTTGTTTTTTTTTTGTTTCATATGATGCCAGTATCTTCACTCCAGTGTTAAAACTGAGCCTGCTTCAACATAAAAATCACAAGTCGCGTTAATGCGTTAAAGAAATTAGTGGTGTTAAAAACAAATTTGCATTAACACGTTATTATTGCGTTAACTTTAACAGCCCCTATTATTTATATAATTTATATTATTGTCTTTTTATTTATTTCTCTATTTAATTATAATTATTCCTATAGTTACCGTATGTCCTGATACATTGGTGAATATATCCACCTAGTAAGAATGGAGTCTCTTTGGCACCTGTATATCAGTATAATACCGAATGTTCTCCGTTTTGTCATATTGTCACACATTGTATTTAATGATTTCTACAACAAAGGAATGCGAAGGAAAAAAGTGTCCATGCCATGGAGTTGAATATGTTAGACCCTTGCCAATTGAATGATTACTGTCTGTGTTGTTATTTCTAAAATATAACGGTCGGTCAAACCAGCGGGGGATACATTTGCATGCATAGAGTCGGCTACCGGCCACGCTTTAGAGTCTTATTCAAGTTTAATTACACACATGTGCCTTTGATATCCGGTGATGGAGCGCACTGTTGCTATGAATAAACCAATTAATAGAGCAGTCATTTCTACCTGAGGTCCTGAAGTGCTGGATACAACAGTTCAGCAGAAAAGTAGGAAAAGGTTCAGCTCGGAGCCAAGACTCTTTTGAGCAGGAGCTTAGTCTGTATATTACATTTATAATCCCAATAGTAAAAGTAAGAATTGCTGTTGCAGTGTTTTTGTTGACATTAAGCTGTACCCATAGTGCTTTGCGGATCTGATTTTACAAAGACAACGAAACAGTGGAAGGAATAAAGATTGTCCATGTCGCAGTAAGCAGTTTATCAAGGGAGAGATGAACATCTTAACCAGGTTTTTCTTACGACTTATTCTACGTTACTACAGCAACTGGGTTAAGAGCTGAATTTCCATGTAAATGTAGCAGTGGAGCAGCAGCAGCAACACTGAGCTCCTATCTGAGATGTAAGCACTCGTCCAACTGGAATCTTCTTAACATGTTGCCTCAGATTAATCCAAAACACTTTCTTTCAGTCGAGCTCTACCCGTTTAACTGTGCACACAGACGTGTGTGTTTTGTAGCTATTCAAAATATCATTCAATTGCACAGAGGTGCAGAATGCAGAAACGCGCCATTCAAAACATACCTGTCATTCTCCCTCTGTGAAGGGTGTGGGAGTTCTCTCCCTCCCTGCCGCGCTCTTGTCTATTTTCAGTGATATAGTTTCCAAGCCAGCAATCACATAATTAAGGCCCTTCATCATATTTATTCATCCTCAAAGGTTTCTGACAACCTACAACTGTTTTCCACCCCCACTGCTAAACCTTGTACAAACATGAATACCCTTGGCAGTATCTTGATAATTTGATGCATTTCGTCTCTGGCTTGATTCATCTTCATGAGAGTGAAAACACTCGCTCATACTGTATATTGACAGTCCTAATAAACAGAAGGTTTTTCTCTCTGTTTGTCTCTGGGAATGCACACTAAAGTTGCGTAGCGTATGCATGATAAGACTCGTCCATTCTCAACTTTGTAGGCAGAACCTGCTTCGCTGAAAGCCTCACACTCAGCTGCTGGGAATGGTTTCAGTACAACACTAAGACCTAATCATTAATGTATAATTCCAGCATCCCATCAGAGTAATACGCTATCATTGTGCTTATTATTAAAAGTTTATAAGCCTGTGTCTATGGCCACCTTAAGAGCTTTCATGTATTATTTAAGCAGTACCCAGGAGCGATATAAAGCCAAGCCTATCAACTTCACTCCACACGGTTGCATGGTGTCCATCTGATGCCCCTGGCCTGTGAAATATTGAACTAAGTTTATAATAGACTGTGTGGTAGTCTCCAGCAACAGCCAGCTGAAATCTGTGCATCTTTTATGTTATGAGTGCTGTGAAAACCGGGAAAGAGACAGTATGTGAAAATGTCTTACTTCCATTTTGGGTCAATTGGAGGTAGAAATGTATAAAAAGGCAAAAAAGAGTCAAGAGTGAAAGTGAAATCTGAGGGCAAAATGGTTTAAGAAAGAGCTCTCCTTAATGCTCTGCTCTCTTCGTTCTTCCTTTTTTCTGATGTAAATGCTCAGGCAACCATTTTCGTTATCAATTTACATGTTGCGTGGGAAAGCAAGGGCTCTCTGTAGGACACATGTGTGTATGGTATCGGTTAAGTGTAATTCATATTATCAATATATAAAATGTATATAAAGATGGATGACATGACAGCTCCCCAAAACTGAAGTCAAAACACCTCGCTCGCCCCCTGGTGGCTGGCTGCAGTATAGGTCATAAATCCTGCCCCCTCTATAATAGCGGATGGGCCAAACTAAAAAGTCAAAGTACACGTCAAATACATTTTTCCCAAAGATGGTGTATGTCATTTTAGGTAGTTTGTATCACGCTGATGTATGTTCAAGTGTTAATTTTTCTGATAAGTTTGGCGTAAATTTGGTGTAAACAGCTGCTCTGAGTGAAGTAGTCACGCAGTTGGAGGCTCGAGAGGGGATGCAACTTTAACTTTCCGTAACCGTCATAAGTCTGTGTAATGGAACATGTGTCATGTATTGATCATAAAGGTATTTATAGTGATATTATGGTTAGTTGTTGTGTCTTTCTAGCCAAACACCATTGTGCTAAAGTAGCAGCTAGTTGGCTCATGCTAACAAGCTGCGGCCGTGCTCGGCTCGTAATTGGCTCGACTAGGTGTGTGGGCGGGACTTCGATACCGCGACTCCAGCCCCCCCCGATCACTACTGCGCAGACTCTGGCTCCAAATGATGTCAAAATCTCAAGATGGCAACTCCTGTATCTGGGATATTTTGGCTTCACTTTTTTACAGCGGGAGGAAGTGGAGGCATGTTGTCCATCTATATACAGTAGAAACCGCTTATAGTGATCACGTATGTCTGTGTCAAATTGATCACTATAAGCGGATTATTATTATAACCAAATTTTTGTTGTTGTGCATCATTTCTAATACAGATTACCACCTAATTGACATTTATATATTTATTACATACAGACCGCTTCGCTATTTACTGTCTCGCTACCGATTTTTCTGCTTTTTCCCTCTCCAAGGGTGATTTTTGGCCAGCTCTGCAGTGCGAGCGTGCATGCAGAACAGCGGCCCTTTGCCGGGGCGCTTCGCTCGTTCACCCGGTAGTGGCATAGAGGGAGACGGGCTCCGGGCTGAATGAGCTGCCGGTGCTGCGGTGCCGAGGAGCGGAGTTTCTCTTTGGGGGCATTACGTGACCAGGCATTATTATTACGTGACCAGACGAGTGCGGCTTCAACCAAAGGTGCTTTACCAATGTTTTTTATTCAGAGAAAATGACTTTCCTTTTCCCGTTATGATATCAATGTGCACGCAGCACAGGTGTCCAGCCGGAAAGCAGACGATCCGTGAGGCAGAGTATCAAGGGAGTAAATTAAAAAACAAAACAAAAATTCTATTAACGTTTGCCTAACGTAGTTTTACAATGTTTTTCCATTTGCTGTCATGTATGAAAAGACCCAAAATGAACACTGTATGCGGACTACTTGATTACTATAAGCAAATTATTTAAACAGCGTTTGTATAGGAATGATTCTGTCCCAAACTTTTTGATCCATATAAGCGGTTGATCATTGTATACTATGATATTGGCCATCATACAACAGATAATTGTTTTGCAAGGTGTAGCCAAGTGTTTGTAAAGCTGCAGCATAAGTCCAATCAAAGGACAATAACCGAGTCGGTGGCACGGGACGCTTCGGTCGAGCCGTAAAAACCCAGTACAGCTGCATTTCAATCATCTGTGAAGTCGTCGGAGGAAAGGCCTCATTTATATCATCTAATGTAAACAAATTAAAACCCAAAGAGCAAGTTTGATATAATTAGTGTGAGTAGATCACAGGAAAAAAAGCTGCACACATAGCCCTAATGACTGCTGGGTAAATGACTAAATAAATATGCAACGTTTAAAAATGAGAGTGGGTTCACTTCCAGTTTTCTAGTGTAGTGCGCCGCAGTTCTCGTGGCTAGGCGTGCTGCCAGCACAAACTCATGAGGGTGTTGTGTCGCTAACAAACAAGCCCCACACAGCTCCATTCTTTGCCTCCTACAATTTAAAACACAAGATGGGAGAGTGTGCCAATGACAGAGCAGGGAGTGATGCCAGACACTGCACAATGTGGGGGGAAGTGCTAATGATCAACAGTCCCTCCTAAAACACGCAGCTGGAGCGGGAAGAGATGAGGGAATTGTAAAAGGGAAAAAAAAACCTGTCTGGTTGTAATTTATGAATTTATTAACTTTTAATTGTGAAAATGCTATCTATTTGTAGTATCTATCCATCTATCTGTCTTCCTTCCTTCCTTCACAGAGTATGCCCACTCTCTTTCTGCATATGTGGTGTGTGTGTGTGTGTGTGTATCTTTAAAGAACAGGCATTCAGAGAACGGTGACATATGTATTCAATATTTTACATTTTCAGTCGCCTTCTTCTTTCAATTCTGAATTAAAGCTGTGGCGAGCATTGGAAACAAAATGTATTATAACATTTCAGCATGTTGTAATTCTAGAGAGAAACTAGATTTCTGCACCTCCTCATGGCTCTGATTTCAGGGTTTGTAAAATTTATTCCGTGACGGGAGACTTTGGCCAATCACAGGTCATTTCAGAGAGAGAGAGAGCATTCCTATTGGCTGTTCTGGAAATACAGATGCACGTGTGCGTTCCTTCTTTCGGTGATAGGCTAATTGAACGGCGGAATATCCTGCAGGAAAAGTTGCTATTCCAGCATTGAAAGCAACCCAAAAAAGGAAGACAGACTTATTAAAAAGCGAGTCTGACAATATCAACAAAAGATTTCAGAGATGGAGAGAAAATGTTGCTCACAGGTTAGCCTTCTGTTTACAGCTTCGGCTAGTGCTGTGAGCTAGCCTCATGGCTATGGGAGCTACGGTAGTAGCTTGGGGAAAGTATAATTTTCCCTCCCTCGCTCTTATAGTTTAGCCTTCTGCGTGAGCTCACTGCTGCTGTGTATCCGTGACGGCTACAGTTACCAGAAGGCTAAACTATTAGCAACATTTTCTCTCCATCTCTGAAACGCTTCTCTCTTTCTCGATATTGCAGCTCGCAATAGCCTCAACTCACGGTATGTCATCTCAAAGGGCTTTACCGGCCCACAAGTTTGCAAAGAAAACAGGACGGTAATTCTCATAGAATTAATGCTATATGACCGGAATGGGATCACAATGACGATCGGGATGATGTTTGAAATGAATGACTAGTACTTTTCACAGGTTACTGTATGACACCTCTTCCCAACTGGACGCGATGCAAACAAGTAGGGCTGTCCCGAATGCCATTTTTTGAGCTTCGATGCTTCGGTGTGTCTGTCTCCATCGCCCCTCGTTTCAGTACCTTGGACAGCGCCGCTGCTGCACTACTGTACACACACACAGACACACCTCTGCACACAACAAACAGCGATATCTGTCTGAGAATAACTAATAATCGTTAATGTTGAATATGAATAATTAATAATGTTATGGGAGTATTGCTCATTTCATGGGCTATTTTGGGGTATATACTTTATTACTACATACTTATATATAAATAAAACAAAACAAAAAAACGAAGCATTCAAATACTGAATTGGTGGTTGATTACCATGGCAATGGTCAAAGCTTCGAAGCTTCAAAGCATTTGGGTCGCCCATAAAAACGAGCGAACATCAGATAACTAACCTCCGTGTGTCAGCGAATAGCCTAAACAACGTGTCGCTTGTTTTAAAAAACACTGGCTCTATTTTTGCAAAGTCACGCGAACCTGCTCCACCTCCAACCCTTCACAGACAGCATCTAAAAAGTTAATCAATATCACAGCCTATATAAAATATCTCAGTGTACAAAACACAAAAATGAATCAATCTAGCTGAGAAAATGATTAAAACTGAAGAAAAACAACAGCAAATCACATCCCCTTTTTGGGCTGCGACATCACTCGTTGTACATCTGGACAATTTGTTGCGCTCCCTCCACCAGAGTTTGCTTGCTCGCTGTATGTTAGGAAGAGATGTGAAGCGCGTGAACATGCCTATGTGCTCATCTGGTGGACGGGGTTTCAGGACAGAAAGGGGAGAGAGGAGAACTGCAGGCAGAAAACTGCCTACCCTGGGGTCCCATTTGAATTACAATGTGCTCAAAGGTTATTATGGAATTTTTGCCCAATAATGCCAAAAATAAACTGCCTCCTGCAGCTTTAACTACATTTCAATCAGATCCCATAAACATAGCATTATCTTGTGTGTTGTGAATCAAATTCCAATCCACAAATTAGAAATTGACATTTCGCACCAGCCCTGACTCCTGATCTTAATTGACCCCAGCCTCGCCACATATCACTTGTGTTTAGTCGTCTCTCTCTTGTCTGGAGCAACCTGCTATTTGAAGCAATTATCCTGGAGGACAAAATTGTTTTTCAATACAAAAACAAAGTGAATTGCCATTGTTATGAACGAGGCGCAATTTTCCAAAACATTTGATGCATAAACACAAAGTCCGTGCGCGGTCTTGGGCCACTGCCGCATTCAGATATATGCACGCTGTACAAGCACCATTCACACGCTCTTCTGTCTGGATTTCTAGGAAATTACTATCGTGCACTGAACTGAGCTGTTGTTATTGAGATGAAGTTAATTAGAAACAAGTCTTCTGTAAACAATTTTTCACGGTAACTATGTTGTACAAGGGACAGCCTTCAGAGTAGAAGGGCTCCAAGTATACTTAATCTCTCCAGAGAAGATGTCTGTCACACTACTATCGTAATACAAATTATTATGGAGTCCTCAGCTTCACGCCAGCAGACCAATAATGTGTCTGGTGAATTTATTACCTTGATAAAGTTCTTGAGTTATAACATTTATCAGTAAAGATCTGTATGGCATCTTGGTAAATCAATTCTGCGTCATTAAAAGTCACTCTGCTTGTTACCGCGTGAGATGCCTCCTAATATTGCATTTTAAAAGTCAATTACACAATCAATAAGGAGAAAATGTTTCAAGCAGGATATTAAGAGAGATAAGATGCCGCACTGTCAATATTATTAATAGGAATGCTGTGAATAATATAGCTGTGTCCCCATGGATACATTGTTGAATTCACTGAGATGCTCGTCTCCAAAAAGGCCAAACAAGTGGACAAACAAGGATTCTGTGGCCGGTTGAACAAAACACCTTAAGTTAAGATCTTTCCTTTAAGTCTGAGTTAAGGTTTCCTTAAAATAAAATTGGTTGCACAAAACACCCTTAAGTCTTCTCTTTAAGGTTTCCTTAAAATTAGTTACAGTAAATACTATTACAAAAGGCCATGGCAACCAAAGTAAGGAAAAACCTTAAGGTACCTCTGACTCTATCTTAACTGCAACACGGCAGAGTTTATGGCGATATATGAAGAATATGAATGCATCCTGAGAAGAGTGTTCCGGAAGAACCCAATGGATACACTTAACAAAGACAACAATGGATTTTACACTATAGATTTGACCGGCAGTCAATTCATGATTTGTCGGACCAGTCTTTTCTTGTCAGTCCCATCAAAACAATCCAATCCAAATTTATTTATAAAGCACATTCAAAAACAACAGAAATTGACCAAGGTGCTGTACAATTATACATAAAATCAACACAATAAAACACTAAGACCAGCTTAAAACCAATAGGACATTCAAATAATAAAAGAATTAAGACCAATAGGAAAGGAAAAAAGGATTAAAATAGTCAACTCTCATGCCGAGCCAAAAGCCAGGGAATAAAAGTGCGTTCCAGAGCTTTGGAGCTGGAACTGCAAAGGCTCGGTCACCCCTGAGCTTCAACCTAGACCTAGGGACATTCAGAAGCAACTGGTCAGTTGATCTGAGGGTCCTCGATAAAAGATGTGGTTTTAAAAGATCAGAGATCAGGTCGGCGCTTGCCCATTTAATGATTTATATGTCAAAAACAAAATCTTAAAATCAATCCTTAAACGCACAGGGAGCCAGTGAAGTGAAAAAGCCAGAATCGGGGTGAAGTGCTCATGCTTACGTGAACCAGTTAAAAGACGAGCTGCCATGTTCTGAACGAGCTGCAGGCGAGACAAAGAGGCTTGGCTAACACCAACGTAAAGTGAATTACAATAGTCAAGACATTTGGTGATAAAAGCATGCATAGCCTTTTTAAAATCACTGAAAGATAAAAAGGACCTGCATAAAAGCCGCAGTTGGAAAAAAACTTGATTTCACAACTGTGTTTATTTGTAAAAAAACAAGATGCGGATAAGATAGTGGCACACTTCTTTAAATGTTGCCGTCTACCCTAAAGTGTGCGAGTGCAAGCAAACACACATTCTCCATGAAAACCATAGAGTTTTACCGCTGTAATATCAATTTATCAATGCAGTAAAAAACCTTTTCCTTAAACTAAGGAAACATTTTAAGGGATTCTCTGCGACACCCTTAAATAACTCCTTCAGCTAAAGAAAAATTACACCTTAAGAGTCATACTTAAGGAGAAAACTTTAAGTGTGTTACGCAACTGGGTGCTGACACTCTGTGTGGCGGCTCTGCATTTGCCATGATTATAGCTGAGGTTCACATAACTGCTGATGTCAGGCTTCTTCCTGAGCATCAAGTTTAATTAGTAGGATGGACTGGGGGGTGAGGAAAAGAACTTGTGTTTAAGACTAAGAGTGTGATAGTGACACGCTCCTTGATCCCTGGCCCCGGTCATCACCTGAGGGAGTCTCTTTCTAAGACACAGGAGGTGAGAGTGTCTACTGATTGCCCCCAGGAGGATCACAGTGGCCTGCCTGCAGGACCGGACATCTTGTTAAAGCTCAGCGGCTCACGGTGAAAATGAACAGCCCCCCACCCTTGAGTGGGAATTTCAGGGATAGGACCCTGGTTATCTAACAAGCCAATCACAAAAGCCAATTAGGACTTGGGCGATACAGAGATTCCAGGGATTGGGGAAGTGAATCTAGCCTTGGCCGGCCCTGGTCTATAACCTGGAGGAGAATTTCTGTTTGTCTGCAGGAGTATAAACTCCGGCTCTGGATCAATCTCACCAGTGGACCAAATCAGATTTCCCTTGGTCCAGTGTGCATGGACTGAATGCAACATTACTTTACTTAACTTGGTGTTTTGACAACTTTCCGAGGCATGTCAACAGGATCTGCTCCGTAAAAAGCACTGCTGAAGAAAGTACAGTAAAGTACCTAATTTGATCATACAGAGTCATCGTTATGTGTCATGTTGATCTATTATTTAGTTATGTATTCCCCAGGCAAATAAGTCCACTCTGTGTAATTGTGTGCAGTTATACATTATTTGATTTGACACGTATCACCTCTATCGAAGATTGTCCTGAGGGTAGTAACCTCACCAGTAACTTTTCTGCGAAAGTTTAACCGCCATTTGTGACATCTTCTTGGGGATCTTTTCACCTTGGATGTGTTTTTCAAGCTACAACAAGTGGGCATACTGGAAGAAGAGATACTGTAAGGACACACAGATGCACACAGAGTGTTTGTGGGTAGAAGAATCTAGTTTAAAAGTTTGAGAAACAGAGAGAGAGAGAGAGAGATAGCTAGAGTGCGCAGAGTAAGCCAGAAAGCAAAAGTAGATATTATTTATACAATTACTGTGCTTACTCAATTATAAATAAAAGTTTTTTGCAGACAGATTTAATGTACGAACCAACTTAAATTTCATTGTCTGGGGTCACACCAAGGTGTCACCATTACCGTTTCAACAAAACTTGATCCAGACGTAGTGATGTACTCCGAAACGGCGGGAAATTAAGCTTTCCACTGCAGGGTGGTGGTGTCGAGACCAGATCTGGAACAATACAGAAACCTGCCCTGTCTTAAAATAAGCATTCACCCTCAGGTCAGTGTTTCCCAGATATGCAAGCAACAGCACTGCGCTGCTGCAAAGATATGACCGCTGCTGCTGACTTTTACAAGAGGAGAGGAGAGTCTCATCTATATAGAAACTAATGTTATATTATTTTGCACTACGGACGTTTCATATCCAGGTCAATTTACACACCTGTGAGTAAAGCATATACACAAGAAACTTTTGTGCTGCTTACCTGATAGTGTCAGAACGAGGATTTAACTACAAGCACCAGGTAGATGTTAACAATAAAGCAAGCAATGCTGATCACAGATTCAGTATTGTTATTCGCTGAAGAGAAAACAGTCCAGCAACTTCACCTAAGCGTAGCACAGTAATGTTGCAGGCAGCAAACTAGGGCTATTAATCAATATTAAAAGCTTTGAGTTGGCTCAACCTGTAGCGTGCGCTGGACCAATAAAACAGCACATTTCCCCCGTCACACACTGTTTTTTCCAACAAAATGTGTCATGAGGAGTCCACGAGTGCTGTTTTTACGCCTTGTGTGGACGATGCACACACACCCCTGTGCTCTCAGTATCGTGCGAGTATAGACGTACCTTTAAGTACAAAGATAGTATGTATTTCACATAATCCACATGCACCGATTGTTTTCTTCTAAGACGTGCAAAAACTGTCAATCTCTAAGATAAGTTTGACAGATTCCCTCAGAGATATTAACGCTACATATTATTTGGATCCCTTAAAGAAACAATATAAATGTAAGTTAGTTTGTCATTGAAAATGTCATCCCATTTAAGTATATTAACACCGTTTGATAATACAACAGTGTGGTGATGCAAGTTCATTTATTATGTTGAATAAAAGTGTATTTTCCTAAATCTTGAGACACCTCATATGTAGGCAAAACAGACATTTCCCTGCTGATTACTGTGCACAAATTTACTGTAGCTATAGAAACCTCATGGAAGGGCGCTCTTTGGGAGTGCACAAATAAGATTGTACCAAAAACAAATCCAGATCCACTGTAAAATATTCCATGACTAATGATGTGAGGCTCAATAGTTTTAAAAGCAGATGAAAAGTCAATAATGTTTTGCTTGAGTACTATTTTCAGATGTTTATACAGCACAAGACATGACGCAGGGTCAATGTGGCACCCTCGACCCCTCTGTATGATCTATAATCAAACCGCACAAGGGTTAAGAGCATGCTTGGTTCTCTTTCAAAGCTTTTTAAATAATAATCATTTAGAGGGAAGTGAGGCCAGCTGGTCTGACATCATTAAAAAGCTTAGGGGAGCAGCTTTTTGGTGTTGGTATTACTAAAGCCTGCTTATGTTAAATACTCAAGGACAAGACAAATAGTAAGTGGTCAAAACTGCTCAGCAGAAGACTTAAAGGATCAGTTCACCCAAATTATGCAAACACACATATACAACTTCCCCTCTCTGTATCTCTGATATTCTTGTTTTATTTGGCCAGATGTTAAGATATTAACTATTTAGTACTGCACATAAAAGTTGTCACGGCCACAGCTGTTCAATCCTCTCTTATAATCTCTGCCCTCACTCTTCTCTTCATGCTGTTTCCCATTTTCCTATTTGTGTTTTTTTTTCCCCTCTCCTGTCCACCTGGGACTCTCTGATTGTATTCGAAAACCGCATACTATATTTGTTGTACGTAACTGATTTGGCCAAAATGTATCATGTAGTATGCTGTATGCGAACAAAAGCAAAATCTACAGTATGCACAAAAATACCCAGATGTCATACTGATTCGGGAAAAAATCTCCAGCATGCATCGGACCAGTCTACCTCGCCTAACGGTGTCTGTGAGCATGACTGCCCGGCTGGCGAGGTAGCGACTCCGGCAGGCGCTAGGTAGCTCTCACGGAGCTTCTAAAGTCCGAAAATGTTCGATTCGCCATCTAATATTGTAAAAACTGTGAATCTGATATGGCCAGAATCTTTTATCACGATATAGGTCTTTTCATATCTCGATAACAATGTGTAACACAATATAGCACGTTTTCTAGTATGTCAATAAATAGTCTATATGAAATAAATAAACCCATTTGTGTGTACTCCTGTGAATTAAATATCTGACAAATAAAAAGTACAGAGTATTTTGAAAACTTGAGTTCAAAATGAACATAAATTTGAAGTGAAATTATAGAGAAAAGGAAAATATAGGCCTATTCTATATCGCAATATAGAAAATATACAATAGACATTTTTTAATATTGTTTTGTTGGTATATTTTGTCATATTGCCCAGCCCTGGTGCTTGCTCGCTCACCGTCATTGCTTAACATTCAAAATCTACACAGTTGCTTTCTCGCCTCAAATTTTCAGAAGTGAATCTAGTGATGAAAGAGCTACGAAAAATGTAAAATAAACAAACTTTTCACTGCTATACATACTGCATACTGTATGCAAAATTGTGGCCAAATCAGTACGTACTACTAGTATAGAATGCAGTTTTGAATCCAACCTTTGTGTTCTTCACACCTGTTGCTCATTCTTATCAGTGTTGATCTGCTGCCTGCCTTCACAGCTGCTCCTAATCTCCAATTAGTGTATGTGTGAGTAGAGGCAGTTTTAGTGTTGTTTGCCAGATTGCCTGCGAGCACGCTGTTTTAGTGTTCAAGCTATTTCTGTTTTCCTGAAGCCTGCCAGTTACTGGCTTCCTGGTTCTAATAACCTGTAGCTGCCGTCCCACCTTCCTGTTAATTCTCTGAGATGTTCCCTCCGTGCTCGCTGTTGACTGTGAACGCAGACATCCACCATGTTAATTGCCTTTAAACAAATCTTCTGCGTCAGTACGGCCACTTAGGTGCACTCACCTGTTACTAGCTTCATGGACTGTTAGAAAAACGGCAACAAATTATCACAGTGAGGTAACACGGAGCGCAATGGCACAGTAACAGTGGTAGAAAGCAGGAAAGAACAAAACAGCATGCAAAGTGTATTACAGACAAGGCTTAGTCAAAGCCAGAGGTGAATAGCATTTTTATTTTTTTATGAAAAATACTGGCTTTTGCCATCTTAATTCTTCAAAGTCTGTTGTGGCTTTCCAAGAGACACTTTTAGCAGGTGCTGGCAAAGTGATGAATGACAACCAACTGGGAGGAGAAGGGTTAAACTAACAATACTACCATTGGTGCCTTTGTTAAATAATGTAGCTTTAGTTATAGCATACATACGTATATGCTATTTGAAAGTACAGCATGTGATTGACCTATTTTTACAGCCTTGGCCTTACCACCGTAAATGTGCCTATTTTTAAACCACCAAAAAGGAGAGCCAGAGAATGTGAACAAAGGGATTTGTAAGTTGTACGATAAACAAGTCGGGACTAAAAAGATGGAAACACCACAAATCTCCGCTCCCATCTTAAAACTCACCATCCAACAGAATACGAGTTCTGCCACCGACTCCATCCGCAAAGGGCAGCCGGACCGAAACTCCTATCACGTCGAGCAATCAATCGACCCTCAATCATCGGGGCTTTTGCAAAAGGAAATGAAATATAAACGTGACCGTCAATAGTGGCGAGACTGTAGGAGGATAGTTATTACCAGTTGATTGATCTGACTAATTCATCTCAGCATGCCCTCGTGTGTGTAGCACTTACTGCCTACACATTGTGGTCACTTGTGGGTACGGGCGTCATGATTTTGATTCAAAGTCGGAAGTCGATTGAAATTAACTTGCGTGAGTCAGAGAAAATACAGCTGCGCTCAAGAAATGAAACAGCCATCTCAGTCATGGTTTAAACTATAAACCGGCACACAAATCCAGATTACCAACATAAGCCACCATGTTCTGAACACACACACATTACATTACGAACACTAACAAAAGTAACATTTGCATTTTGGGACTGGGCAGGCATGATGGGAAATGTGGGCCATCCATGTTGCTATGATACTCAGGGCACTTCCTGCATGCCTGTGGCATTTTACACTGCACGAATTAGCCTAGTGGCTAGCAGACTTTAGTTAGTTACTTTTCTTTATTCATCATAGCTTCTCTACAGCTCACAGACTGTGTGTGTCCAAAGCTCCATCTCCGCCCAGGAGGGAGGGAGGAGAGAGGGGGAAATAGGAGAGAAACAAGCGTGACAGTAAATGACAGCAAAACCATATTTGTGTAGATTACAGCACACTGCAGAAGGATTTATGTTTTGTTTTTGTAATGATTATGTACTGAGGTGGGTCACACAGATACTGCTATTGAAAATATGTAGGTTTTTTTTATATTGTAGACTGTTGTCTAATTTTTGAAACACTTTCTAAATAAAAAAGGGAGTTCAGTTCTCTTTTTAAAGAAGAAAAAAATAATTTGAAAGTGTAAATGACACTTGTCAGGGCTTAAAACCAATGATCTGTTGATCTTTACAAATCAAAACTCCATAGTTTGACAATGGCATGTTTAAATCAAAAATTAAATCATGGATTTAGAGAATCGTGACACCCCTTCTTATGGGTATTGCAACATATGGGTTCACAGATATTTATATCTATGTGTATCTCTCTCTCTTCAGCTCGGACAATAATTTTGTACATCATTGTTTTTCTTAAAACAATATTGTCAGTAGGGGACTTTAAACACATACATGTACATACTG